>JAMPIV010021912.1:0-46075 GCA_024509875.1 Oreohelix idahoensis
AAGAGAGAAAACTTCAAGCTGCTGCTGAAGCTGAAAATAAAAGATAGGACAGAGAAGCTGCTGCTGCCGCTGAAGAGAGGAAATTTCAAGCTGCTGCTGAGGAGAGAAAACTTCAAGCTGCTGCTGAGGAAAAGAAAGCACAAATGGAACATGAGGAAAAGCTATTAGCATTGGAGGTGGAGAAATTAAAGGTGATGAATATGAGTGCTCCTCAATCAACTTCGGATAGGATAAAGGAGAATACTTATAAGGTCAAGTTAGCTCCTTTCAATCCTCAAAAGGACGACATAACCTTCTATCTGGATAGGTTCCAATTAACATGCGTAGCGCATAAGGTAGATAAGGAACAATATGTCGGACAACTGGTGGGATTACTTCAGGTGAACCATTGAGTACTGTAATGGCAGTAGAAGAAAAACTGATAGAATTAATTAAGAGATATCAATTAAAAGAAGAAGATTATCGTCTTCGTTTTAAGACAATGCTACCAGAAACTGGAATAGAGTTCTCTGACTTTATTACTAAGATACGTCTTACATTCACACGTTGGATTGAGCTGTCTAAAACAGAAAAACATATGAAGCCCTTATGGACTTATTACTTCGAGATAAAGTTATGTCATCTGTTAATGAGTCTTTCCTTGCTTTTATTCATGAGCGTAAACCTAAAGACATAAAAGACATGGAAGAATACTGTTGCCAGTATGTAACTGCACATCCCCATGCTACTGTTAGCAATGCTAGGGTTAAAGAAGAATTACCGGTTGCTTCTGCAGCACCATATGGCCCTAATTTTATGAATAAATTCCAAGGTGCTCAACACAACTTCAATAAGAAGAGCAATCGTAATTAAGATCAGAATCAGGGTAACCCATCACATAATGTGTCTTCTTCAAAGAACTGGTGGCGATCTGATAGTCTTCGTTATTTCGGGTCCTATAATTATGGAAACTTGCGGAGAGGTAGTCACTATATACACTTTCAAGGCTATCCTTCGCGGGGGCATCGTAACTAAACAGGTAAACACTATGATCAATGGGGTAATGACAACAGTGATTATGGAAACTGGGATTCGAACCAGAGCGGTGTTCAAGGTAGATCAAAACTATGATAACTTCAGAGAAAATAATCGTGGTAGATCTCAGTACAAGAAAAAGAGATCACATCACCAGGGAAACTCTGTACAACAAGAGTCTCATGGTACTAATAATCAAGTGAACGATAACAAAAATCCTAATGCTGTCACTTGTGCTGCTTTTAACTTTGGGAGAGCATCTAAATGCACCCAATGCTCAACATTATTTGAACTGACCACGGTATCTACTTTAAGTTGTGGTCACCCTCTGCCCGCTCTCCCTCCTGTAATTGCGCATGACGGGAGAGGATCGCTTATCTTGCATAGAGGTCTCGTGGATAGTAACCCAGTCTCATTACTATTTGATTCTGGGTGCACTACTATTGGGGTTAAGCAATCGTTTATAGATCCTCGCTGTGCCACAGGAAAAATAGTTAAATGTGTAACATTTGGTGGCACAGTTGAAAAGTACTCGACCGCTATTATTCACATTGCTACTCTTTTCTTTACGGGAGATGTCCACGCGTGTCTTCTATCTAATCCTATTGCGGATCTTATAATCGGTCGTATTCACGGGGTTAATGAGTGCACCCCACAACAAATTGCTGCCTGGGAAGAACAGAATATG
The DNA here is from genome assembly GCA_024509875.1 of Oreohelix idahoensis. Classification (NCBI taxonomy): domain Eukaryota; kingdom Metazoa; phylum Mollusca; class Gastropoda; order Stylommatophora; family Oreohelicidae; genus Oreohelix; species Oreohelix idahoensis. Next base: position 1,703 of record JAMPIV010021912.1, read on the forward strand.
CAAACAGCCAATGCTGTGGTAACAAGAGCACAAGCTCTTATTCCTCAAACTTCATCTACTGAAGTTAATACAGTAATTAGCCAAGATGATCACTTGGAGATTTCGCATGACTCGTTTGTGAAACTACAAGAAAAAGATACTTCTTTAAAGAAATTCTTTCTTCTCGCTAAAAACGGTGATCCGAATCAGAATACAAATCGCAAATCATATATCAATATGAAGAATAGTTTACTAGTGCGCATGGTACAACACTCAGACGCGACTATGAATTCTCAAATTCTCGTGCCCAAAAGTATGAGAGCTTTAATTCTTCAACATGCACATGATTCTCATTGTGCTGGCCACATGGATTTTTCCCGAACTAAGTCGAGAATTCTGGGATCTTTCTTTTGGCCATTTGTCAATAAAGATATACGAATTTATTGCCGGTCTTGTAAAATATGTCAAGAGGTAAAGTCTAGAGGTCCACGGCATGCTGCGCCTATTCGGGCTGCAGACATTCCCATCTGGCCGTTTCAGAAAATGGCCATAGATATCAATGGCCCTTTTAAGACTAAATCGGCCAGGGGACATCAATTTATCCTTACGTGCTTGATATGTGCACGCGTTGGCCAGAGGCTATTCCTCTTAAGAGCATTTCCACTGCTGATATCGCAGACGCTCTTTGGCTTATATTTTCTCGTTTAGGTTTTCCGGGGGAAACATTGTCAGATCATGGCACACAATTGATATCAGAGACAATGTCGTAGGTAATGTCTACTCTGCACATTAAGAGATCTCTTACTAGTATTTATCACCCAATGTCTAATGGGTTAGTTGAGCGTCTTAATAGGACACTCAAGAACTTACTGGGGAAGATAACTGAGGATCATCCTCAGGATTGGGACAGGGTCCTACCCGTGGCTCTCTTTGCCTATAGGGAGGTCCCCAACGAACATACAGGATTTTCTCCTTTTGAACTTGTCTTTGGCGTGCGACCGCGCGGTCTTATGTCTTTGCTGCATGATCTTATAACTGCTGATAATATCGACAATGACACACAATATTCATATGAGTATGTCATTGCTCTCAGAAAGAAAGTTATTGAAGCATGCAAGCTAGCAACTTCATCATCCGAATTTGCAAAGGAAAAGGCAAAGCTTTTTGCTAATAAGAAGAGACGCTTACGTCCACTTTGTCCTGGAGACAAAGCGTTTGTTTTACTTCCTTCTAGGGAGAACAGACTGCTTATTACATGGAAAGGTCCATATACTATAGTCTCGAAGATTTCCGATGTCGACTATGTTGTCGATATTAATGGAAGGCATAAAACCTTCCATATAAATATGCTTACGGAATATCATGAGCGACCAGACTATTTGCAGCCTATTTTTCAGGCGACGGACGATTCTCCAGTCCAACAAGGTCATATCTCATCCTAATCGGTTATACAGGATGAGGAAACTACTTTTTCGGATGTTAATCTACCTCTTCCTATGATTCCACTTACTTCTACGGAATCATGGAGAAACGTTACTGTTTCTTCTAATTTGTCTTTTGATGAACAGCGACAAATATCTTCTACGCTACAAATATTTCAGGATGTCCTTACCGACATTCCTGGACACACACATGTCATTGAGCATGACATTATACTTACTGATCATAATCCGATCAGAGTAAGACCATATCCTATTCCTATTCATTTTCAAGCACAAGTCGAGAAAGAATTGGATGAAATGATACAATTAAAGATAATTGAACCATCCACTTCAGCATACTCTTAGTCCATAGTTATTGTTCGAAAGAAAGACAATAACATACGCCTTTGCGTAGATTATCGCAAATTAAACCAAGTTACGAAGTTCGATGCTGAACCAATGCCTGTATTAGAAGATCTACTTGTTAGACTTTCTAACTCTCGATTCTTTACTAAGCTTGACTTGTCCAGAGGCTATTGGCAAGTTCCGTTAACTGAACACGCCAAACATTTCACTGCTTTCTCAACACCTAATGGTTTGTTTCAGTGGAATGTTATGCCTTTCGGGCTTATGAACGCCCCGGCTACTTTCGTACGCATGATGCGTCGAATTCTCTCATATCGTTCAGATGTCATTGCATACTTAGATGACATCTGTCTTTTCAGTAATACTTGGGAAGATCACTATTTGGGGTTAAATGATTTACTGTCAACTCTATGAGAGCATAATTTGACTGCGAAACCCTCTAAAGACTTTGTTAGATTTAGCGAAATTTCTTTCCTGGGTCATCGAGTTGGTCATGGTCTATTGAAGACAGAGGACCAAAACATTTCTAAGATATTAAATATCTCTGTGCCCAAAACAAAGAAACAAGTACGTAGTCTTTTGGGATTAATACAATTCTACGGAAGATTCATTAAGAATCTATCCGCTATCATGGCACCACTCTCAACCCTATTGAAGAAAGGGTCTCCTAACATGGTGCGCTGGTCTCAAGAATGTCAAGCTTCATTGGATCAGATTAAGAATTTGTTCTCATCCCCACCTATCTTAAGGCTACCTATTGCTGATAAGACTTTTGTTCTTCGTAGTGACGCCTCATCCACAGGGATCGGAGCGGCACTAATGCAAGAGTATTCAGGAACTCTGCATCCTGAATTATATATTTCTAGGAAACTGAATGTGGCAGAAAGGAATTACTCGGTTTTAGACCGTGAGTTGTTGGCTATGATTTGGTCAATCCTTAAGTTGCAAAGATTCCTTCTTGGTGCGCATTTCATTGTGGAAACAGACCAAAAAGCCCTTACAGCTATTCAGTGTAAGAATTTTAAGAGCTCGAGATCTACTCGATATGCTATTGCTCTTCAACCTTTTCATTTTACGGTGCGAGCTATCCGTGGTCTGGATAATGTAATGGCAGACATACTGTCTAGATGCCCACATGAGTCCACTTAAGTTTTTCCTGATACACTGCTAGACATATGTCTCTTCACTATACACATTTGTTGTCAACTTAGAGTGGTAAATTTATTGTTTTCTTTCTCTATTACCATCTTTAGTGTAATGGAGAAGGTTGAGTTGACATAATATAAAGGTCGAAAAAAATTAATGCGGCCACATGTAACATGTATTTGTAATTATAGTACATTATAGCATATTGCTAATTGTGTTATTTATATTGTTCTCAGCGCAAACTAGTACCAGGTACGGAGTGCTTTTGAGAATCATGACGATGATGTTTACATGATCTACCACATACAGAATTGATTTATACTTGGTGGATGTCATCTTCTATTTTGTTAGAGTATACGATTGAATTGTCATATGTAGATAGTATAACTTTACAAATTTTGATTGTGTCCATCCATTAGATGATATTCATTATATAACATGATACTTTTATAGATATGTTTGTATGACTTTGCAAGATATGTTATCATTTGCATCACTATAACATTGCAATTTTTTTATATGTATGTGAATTTTGTTAGCATCGCAAGATGTTTATTTGATGGTACTTCCCGGATATATTTTACTCGGGGAAAATATATTTTCTCTTATTTTGTGAGGCGAACTTTTGTTCACACTAGATGCGCTATTGTGCGTTGATTGGGTCTGACATTATGTCGTTATATTTATTGATCCTTTCATCGGCGGATCATTCATGCGTTATGAGCTTGTTGCATCTCGCTCATTGATGTATTTCAAAAAAAAAATGTATCATTTTTTTAATCCGGAGGGGGTGGTAATCTGCTACCGTCATTTTTGTCGGTTCCAGAAGATGTATATCTATTTTATATTTTTGATAATCGAAGGTACAGAACTGTATGTTAACTCCCTGACACAGGTTGATTAGGGGTTACCTTCCCTGTGTTTATTCTTTCGTAAAACGGGATAGTTAACTATTCTCAAATCTGTTCTGTCTACGCATGCGCTATCTTTTAGCGCGAACCCGAACAGACTTCCGTCTTGAGTGATGAGCTAGTTTTCTGCCGAACGAAGATGTCTGTTGTTATTCTTCTGCATTATCTGGGGAAAAGATAGTTTTGTCATATTTGTGATTCCCCCAGAGTTATTCAGTTCGTCTGGAATGACGACAGGTGTTACTTGTGTAGTGTTTGGAATTCTGACCAAGGTAAAATTACGTCATTAATACGCAAAGTTTTGCAGAACATTTAGTATGAACCTGTGAGTAGCTCTCACAGTTCTTGTGATCCAGAGTCCATTGTATGTGCTTGACGTAGCCAACTAGGTCTATTCGTTGAAGTACTTTATAGAAGCACAATAACCATATATAGTTATGAAACCCGCAGGATGGCGGTACGTTTCAGCATGAAAGATAATACATGTATATGGAAAAATGTACAGTTGTTTATCAACCATTATAAGGCCCGTCATTACGGCCTATAACTTTGAGCAGAAGAAGAAGTACCTGAAAGTTAAGCCAGATGAAGTCTTGATTTTATTATCAAGTTCACAGACTTCCATATTAAGCAACTATATTTGTTTAAGGACTACCTGACGCGTTCAGTCAGGGGGGGGGGGAGCCATGAGCTACAGTAGGAAAAGAATGGGTGGCCAAGCCAGCGTTATTAGCATCATACCTACGAGCGATACAGAACTGATGATGTTCGATGTTATTAATTTTTACCACCTATGAACAGTTATTAAGGGACAGACCATTGTCGATAACGTCCCTATAGATGAGTGGTTCAAGCTTTATTTACCAGATGTTTTGCCAGTCATATCCAATATACATGATGTGTCTTGATTCTCGTCCATTTGACTGTACCTGTTGATGTCACTGTGTCACGTAATTAAATGGTTGAAAGTTCCAGCGGTTTTCTACAATTACTGACTACTGCATGTGAGTGAGTGAGTGCCTTGTTTAGATTTCAAAGATCCTATACGAATTCGTGTCTCTACACACCCATCTCACCTGTCAACCACACAATCTTCGATACCCTTTCAGCGCCTCAACGCCTGGTGAGCTATTCATGCATGACAAAGCTGTTTGGCCCAGGTCGGACGGACTACAACAGTACACAGCAAGGAGATGGTTACGTTCCTACATCACTTAACGTAAATCCCACCATAACATTTGTGGTCGCATAAGAAAAGGACATTACATTTGTGGTGGCCGTAAATATACGGTAACACGCCCTAACAATAATTTTGATCAACCCACCAAGCCTACGTGGCAGCGCGGCCACCAAGGTCAAGGAAAAGGGAAGACCCCTACACCAAGGACGTCTGATTAAGGCAAGCACACCGGGCCAAACCGCATCGGATGCCTGGATACAGCCTCGCAATTTAGAGTCAATGTCAGTGATTCTCAACCTGAGGGGGACAGACCCTCAACGCGAGGAACTGTAATTTTGAATGGTACCTCAACGACGTTTCTCTTTGACACTGGATTAAGTTTTGATAGTATTGTCACTAGGCACCTAGTCAAACCCGGTCAGGAGACAGAGAAAATCGTCAAACTATGTGGAGTTTTCAAGAGTGATGCACCCAGGACGCTGCCTATCGCACTGGTAGAGATACACTCTGATTTTGTCAGAGGTGTTATCAAAGCGGCCATAATGGATGATCTGATCTACCCAGTTATCCTGGGATGTAGATATGTGTTTGTTGGGAGACCAAAGGAGTCGGTTGTGGCAGCGGTAACCACAAGAGGGCAAACTAAGAAGGAGAGGGAGCCTGCGCCAAATTTGTTGCCGAACGAACTGAAGGAGGCGCAACAAAAGGACCCTACTCTGGAGCCCTGCTTTTGAAAACTGCCCATTGCCAAGGACCCCAGACACCACGAAGACATCTTTTCTAAGGATGGAGTATTATATCGTAGAACGGGCGACCCTGATACAGAGAATAACCAGCTCCTAGTACCGACGCAGTACAGAAGCCAGATCTCAGAATTGGGGCACTCTCTTCCCTTTAGCGGACACACGGGACAAAACGCCACTATTCAGCGAATAAAAAACCACTATTGGTGGCCAGGAATGAACTCTGAAATTATCAAATATGTGAAATCCTGCGCCAAGTGCCAACGGGTAGCACCCAAGCACTTGACACCCCCAGTACCTATGGGGCAAATGCCAATAGTAGGGACTCCATTTGAAAGGGTTGCTGTCGACATCATTGGACCCCTAGAAAGGACCAAAAGAAGGAACAGGTTCATCCTGACCTTAGTCGACACTTGCACAATGTGGGCCGAAGCTATACCGCTAACATGCACGGATTCCATGCATGTCGCAGAAGCCCTCGTGCAAATTTTTACACGGTTGGGTTTGACTCAACAAGTTTTGACGGACAATGGATCCCAATTCCGTAGCCTGTTAATGGAGGAGATCTTTAAGATCTTGAGGGCCAAACATATCCACCCAAGTCCCTACCATACGGCCGGAAATGGGCTCGTGGAACGTTTTAACGGCAGCCTCACCATGATGTTACGTAAACTGGGTCAGGAGAAACCGGAAGACTGTAACCTATATATATCTGCTTCCTTATTCCCCAAGCGTCTACGGGTTTACCACCAGCTACACTTTTATTTGGCAGACTTATTAAGGGGCCACTAGAAGCCTTACTTCTCTCCCTGACAGACCAAAAGGCTGACGAGACAGTCGTCTCTGCAAGCAAGTATGTATCTGAGCTCAAGGAAAGGCTAAAGCTAGGATGGGATCTAGCTACGACCAACCTTAAAAAAGCCCACGCTAAACATGCTAAAAGATACAACAAAGCTGCAAAAAAGAGAGAACTCCAACCAGGGGAGAAAGTCTTCTTGCTACTTCCAACCAAACTCCGCCTATGCCGGTCCCAAGCCCGGGTGAAAAAGGAGGAGGGCGGCCTCCATGGAGGCCGTATGGAGGCAGCCCCTCCACCATGCAAAGCCACAACAGGCCAATCACCTCTTTGCTTTAAACTATGATTACGAGCAATATAAGAGAGAAAACCGGACTGATTCTAAAGGCGACGAACTGGAACGGACTACGGACTACGACTTATGGAACTTGGAACACAAGACGTATAAATGGGAAAGAAGAGGAGCTGATGGAAGAGATGAGGAAAGCAAAATTAGAAATCCTGGCTATTACCGAAACAAGGAGTCATGGATCTCAATGGCAACACGCTGTTATACAGTGGTGTACCCACATCTGAAAGAGCTAAAGGGGGCGTGGGTTGCATTGTGGCCAAAAACCAGAAAGATAGTATCAAGGGATGGAACTTTGTCTCGGAGCGCATTATGGTTGTAAAACTAAAAGAAGGAGAAACCATAGTCAACCTGGTCATAGTGTATGGGCCAAATGAGGATGAGAGAGCAGAGGTCAAGGAGGAATTCTTCGAGCTGCTTCATAGGACAGTGGATGACTGCCTAGATGAAGTTATCATGCTCGGAGATTTTAATGCCAGAGTTGGAGATGACCATGCTAGATGGGGTGGAGTTATCGGAAGATATGGAGAAGATACTCTCAATGACAATGGAAAGCGACTCCTTAGATTCTGCAGTGAGCAGAATCTGATCATCACAAACACAAAGTTCCCCCATAAGCGCATACATGCATACACTAGATGTGAACCAACCAAGAATGAGAAGTCAGGGATCGACTATGCCATTGTTAGGAGAAGCTCATTCAAATATGTCCGGGATGCTAGAGTCTGGAGGGGGCCAGAGATTGGAAGTGATCACTCTTTGCTAACAATCAAAAGAACAACTGAAAGAGTTGCTCAGCCTAGGAACTGCCCAACATCACGCAAGAAACCAAGTAAACGAGCAGGAGAAATGAGCATTAGGACCTACAAGCTGAGAGAGCCAGAAATTAAGACCAGATATCAGGGGCTTATTGCTGCAGCGGTGAGCAACACAGAAGAACGACCTGATGACTTGGAAACCCTCTGGAATAAATTCAAGGATATCATAAAGACAGCTGCAGCAGAAGCATGCGGTGAAGTCCGACTTGGGAACAAGAGAAAGAGGACACCTTGGTGACAGAGGAAGTCAAAGAGAAAATAAGAGAGAAGAAAATGGCATGGAAACAATACTTAGGAGCTAAAAACACAACAGGACAGATGAAAATATATAGAGAATATGTGACACTCAGAACAGAAGCAAAGAACAAAGTGCTAGCAGCAAAACAGAAGTCCTTGGAAGAATTTGGAGAAAAGCTAGAAAAAGATGCACAAGAAAACCAGAAATTGTTCTATAAGACCCTAAAGAACATGAAAAAGGAAAAACAATCCCCTTTAAAATTTATAAAGGACAAGCAAGGCAAATTGCTTACTGCCCCAAAGGAAGTAATGGAAAGATGGAAAGAATATTTCTTAGAACTCCTGGATGGTGAGCATGGTGAAGCATCAGAAATGATAACCACTAGCACAGAAGAGAAAACCAATGATGGCGAAGATGACATAAAGATGGAAGAACTGAAGGCAGCACTGGAGAAAATCAAGATGGACAAGGCAGCAGGGCATGATGGTATAACACCAGAAATGGTTAAGTACATGGGAGCATCAGGCGACCTATTACTCTTAAGGGTTCTACAGGCAGCGTGGTACAACAAGACCATACCGATTTTCAAAAAGGGTGACAATCGACAGTGTGGAAACCATAGAGGTATATCCCTTCTCAGTGTCCCTGGTAAAATCTACTCTAGAATCCTAGAGCAGAGACTCCGACGCCTAGCTAAACCAGAACTGGATGAGGCCCAGTGCGGATTCCGAGCGAACCGAAGTACTCAAGACCTAATCTTCACACTCAGACAGCTGAGTGAAAAGGCCCTTGAGTATAAGAGTGATATCCATCTTTGTTTCATAGATCTGGAAAAAGCGTTTACAGGGTCCCCTGGAGCAAACTTTGGGATTGTTTGGCAAGGAAGAACATTCCAGCACCTCTGATTCATGCTATACAGAGCTTCTACAAATCTTGCAGAAATTATGTGAGGACAGCAAACCATAAGTCAGAAGGGTTCAGGACCACCACTAGTGTAAGACAAGGTGATATCCTGTCACCTTACCTTTTCATACTCCTCATGGACGATGTCATTAAGGCATGTAAGGAGAGAACAAGAAAGTATTCAGTGGGGTACTGGAAGATGAGACAGGTCTGTATTTCGGAGCTGGCATTTGCTGATGATGTTGCCCTGATTGCTAAATCAGAGGCACATCTCCAATTCAACCTGCAAGTCTGGAAGGAAGAGCTGGAGAAGAGAGGGATGGTCATAAGCAGCATTAAAACAAAATCCATGGTGATATCACGAGAAGAAAGAAGACATCAGATTAAGCTGGGAGAACAGGTCCTGGAGCAGGTAGACCACTGTTACGCACAGATCATTTTTTTTCTAAAGTCATTGTATGATCATTTTTTCTCAACACATTGTATGATCATTTTTTGCTAAAGACATTGTATAATTAGATTGACTGAAATGTACACTTTAATTTTTTTTTCGGTCAAAGCTACATAACTCTGGATAATTGAGATTATCATTTAATATGATGTTACCTCCTCTTGTGACGAGACACGTTCGGTCCATATTTTTTGAACGAAGTGTGATCATTCTCCTTATTTGGTAGTATCGGTCAACTGTTGTTGGAATGTCTGAAACCAGTGTTGAGGTCTCTGTTCATGTCCATATAAGGCTCGATCTAGTATAAATCTTATCTGGAATGTTCCTAGATCGTCTTGTTTCATTGCTATTCAAGTGTATGGGTTCTGCGCATGTCCGGACGCGAGGCGTCTGGGAAGTTTCTTTATCTTGGGAGTCGATGGAAAGTTGTGAAGCAGAGAAGACGTGTTTTGGCGTCTCTGTGATTTTGTTAGGGAATTAGGAGCCTTATTCTGAGTTAGTTAGCTTACAAGGTCCTTCCATTGAGTATTCATAAACGCCTGGAGGCGTATGTTTTTCTGTGGTGTGGATTTTCGAACGAAGGTAATGCCTCATTTACATCCAATCTGTAACTTAACTTTATGTTTGACAATGGTCGATCTCTGCTCACGTATGCATTACAGAAAGGAAGGTTCTTCTATTAGAAGTCACGCCCCAGGTATCTTTATACCTGAGATCTATATATACACGGGTCATACTCAGCCCGTGGGACAGTTCTATGTTCTATGAACGTCGCTGTGTGTCAGCGATTACGCCTACGTCAAGGTTAGACTTAGGAATGCCTGTAAAGGTCAGTTTGACCTGCACTCCTGGAATGCCATCCTCGTGCGACTTATGATTTGACTCATTTAGCACATCTGAACAGTAAGAGGATTTTTGTTGATGTACTTTTGTATTTGGAGCCAACCATATAATCCCTTACCAACGGGCTGATCACCCGTTTGCCAGTCACTTCGATTACGGAAACAACAGCAAATGGATTGATTTGCCGTTGCCCTAAAGACGCCAATAGGCGTGATGGGAAACAATGGCAAAGAAAACCTATCTGCTGTTGCCCTAAGACGCCACTAGGCGTAATGGCCACTGACTGCTTTGACGGTCGGTGGCTAAGGACGGAAGAAGAAGAAGATATAATCCCTTGGCGCCATATCATCATTTTGAGAATATGCCAAATGCATTGATGAACTATGTATGCTGATATTCGTGAATGTCATGACTTTGCTCTATTGTGAACTTGATGTAACGTACCTGTGCTTGTGGCGTCGAAAAATAAATGATGAAAACGTCAAGAGCAGTTTGCCCATTTATGACTTCACATGTCGTACCCTATGTGCTGTAACTCTGTGAACTACATCACTACTATACACAGCAACAACAACAACACAAAACAGATAAGACACCCTACATCTTGAACTATAATATCTGGTGTCGATAGGGGTGGTATTGTGACGGGGCTAAAGATTTTCCAACGAAATTGGACTTATACCTACAACGTCCATAATGGTCAGTTCTGCCATTATCATTTATAAAAGCATCACGATAGCGGCCTTATCACCAAAGAGGAGCAAGCCCTAAATCCACCCTTATCAACCACTTTAAATACATCGGAGCTATTATTGACCGAAAGGGAGGCATCAAAGAAGAGTTGGCCACTCGAAAAGCAGCATCTGGTAGACTTTTTCAATCCATAAATCGAGGATTCCTCAGCAAGAGAGAGGTTGGTAAGAAAACGAAGATGGCTGTAAGCCGCTCCACCTATGTCCCAGTCTTGACATATGGATGCGAGTCATGGGCAATGACTACAACCCACAAAAGCCAGATCCAAACCTCAGAAATGAGGTATCTGAGGAAGGTGGTTGAAGTAACAAGAAGAGGCATGGTACGCAACCAGACAAAACGTCAAGGCCTTAAATCCCACCACCTGCAGACCCAAGTAGAACAGTCCCAACTAAGATGGTTTGACCATGTCTGCAGAATGGGAGAAGACCGGCTACCACGACAAGCATGGGAAACAAAGAGCCAAGGATCCAGATGCCAGGACGACCCAGAGTCCGCTGGGAGGACAACATTAGACAATCTTTGAAGGACCGAGGACTAGAATGGAACCAGGCCAGGAGGAAGACAGCGATAGGATAGTCTGGCGCTCTCTCTTCCTAACCTCTACACCTCACGGTAGAAGGGGAACGACTAAGTAAGTAAGCTACTTCCAACCGGAAGCAATAAACTTCGCATCGGATGGCAAGGACCCTTTACCGTTCTTAAAAAGATCTCACGCACCAATTACAATATCTCCATTAAAGGAAAGGAGAAGGTCTTTCACGTTAATCTCCTTAAGAAATATTTGGAAAGACCAGTGCCATCCTCCGAGCATCTCCTGGCTGTAGCTATAGCAACGGAAGACGAGGAAGATGACGATGGCTGCATGGAGTACCCATTGCAACCCACAGAATCCTTTAAAGATGTCAAGTTCGGCGACAATCTCTCACAAGAACAACAAACAGAAACCAGGGCGCTACTAAAACAGTACAGTGCAGTCTTAACGGATGTACCTGGTCGAACAAATCTCATCGAATTTGATATGAAATTAACAAACGAGACCCCTGTTCGAACCAGAGTTTACCCCATCCCGTACGCTAAAGCTGATGCACTCTGCGGAGAAATCGACAAGCTGCGTCAGGCAGGAATTATCAGTGAGTCTACATCTCCCTACAGTTCGAGTGTAGTGCTGTTGCAGAAGCCCAATAAGGAAGTTCGGCTGTGTATAGATTACCGGTTGCTAAACGCTGTAACGTAATTCCAGCCCGAACCTCTCCAAACTGTTTCTGAGTTGTTCACCAAGCTTAGCAAAGCAACAATTTTCTCCAAGATTGACCTCAGTAAAGGTTACTATCAAATAACAGTCAAGGAGGAAATTAAACTTTTGTTAGCTTTCAGCACTAGTGAAGGACATTACACATTTAATGTGATGCCGTTCGGATTGCATAACGCACCAGGAGTGTTCACCAGGATGATGAGGAAGCTTCTAGAACCTTTGCAAAGTCCCCAGATCCATAATTTCATGGATGACATATTAATTGCATCGGAGACCTACGACGAACATATTGCTACGGTTGCTATGCTCCTCAGGAGACTACAGGAAACTGGTCTCACAGCCAGACCTAGCAAATGTCTCAACGGGTTTCAAAAACTAGACTTCCTGGGGCATACTATTTCTCACGGCTGTAGTTGGCCCGTTAAGAAGAACGTATAGAAAATAATTGCAGCTAAAGGGCCCCGAACCAAGAAAGACACTCGTTCTTTCCTATCACTATGTACATATTATCAGAAATACATCCAGAACTTCAACGGACTGACAGCACCTCTGACGGACCTCACAAAGAAAGGCTGTCCTAATAAGGCCATATGGGATCAAAAGTGCGAACACGCGTACAGCACTTTAAAAAGCCAATTGTCTGCATACCCCATTCCAAGGTTACCTGACCTTAAGAAACCTTTCGTATTGCGGGTCGACGCGTTAGGTCAGGGCATCGGGTCAACACTGTTGCAAGCCGAGGTCAGTGACCCGAATATGCTATTTCCAGTTGCTTACGGCAGTCGGAAATTAAATCAAGCTGAACGGAACTACAGCGTAGTCGAAAGAGAATGTCTCGCTCTGATTGACGGTATCAGACGCCATCATGAGTTTCTCTATGGAACATCTTTCACTGTGCAAACAGACCACGCTCCATTAGCTTTTCTTGGTGCCAATAAGGAATTCAACGCTAGGATCATGCGTTGGGCCCTACTTTTAATTGTTTACTCCATTAAAGTGGAATACATTCCGGGTAAACAGAAGGTCGGGGCTGATTTCCTGAGTAGAAACTGGACTACGGAGGAAGAGGATGAAATCGAACATACCAATCATTACTAATCAGGGCAGCTTCATTGTCAGAAATAAAACATGAAAACGAGTTCCATGTCTCAAAAGAGGGGACGATTGTGACGGACAACTCAGATGTCCCTGAAAATTGTTAGATGATATGGAAACCACCTCCCGTATAACCTCAGTTAACCCTGAATATTGTGGTATTTTTTTCGTCAATGGGGAATTCTTCTACCTGGGCTCGATTAGCATGCATAATGTGGTGAAGTGGGATGTTATAAATATTTATAGGGGACTTAGTGTACTGACTGAGATCAGCTGTGAAGGTATCTATATCTAATAAGAGTAGTGTATTATAGATAACCTTACTTGCTGCCACATATATATATATCTCAGTCAGAATTATTCTGGAATAGTGTGATGACTACGTTGTATGTCTAGGGTATGTGTATGTTGAAGTGTAAGTCATAACAACAACAGACAGATAAACAATTTAATTTATTCCACCACACTTGACAACACTGTGACACTCACATACATAAAACACTCTACAAGGATATCTTAAAGGAGTCACTGATAACTTTTCAAATAACAATATGTATTCATTGCTGTCATGAATGAATATGTGTCCTGATTCAAATACAAAGGGAACCAGGAATCACAATCAATTTTAATTACAAGTTATATGTACAGAATTTCTCAATATGAATATTGTAGTGACATATATTATTAAAAGTATCCTATGTGTGTCAGTTGTGTAGTAGTAATATGAGGTAATACTGGTTTTGTTTTGTTCAAGCTCTGTTGGTATTTGTCATCATGACTTCAATAGTTTGTCTTTATTGGAACTAGTATTGGAGATGTTCTCAGTTCCTGATATTAAAACAATTTACTTCCCCTCTTAAGTTTATGTTACAATGTTATTTTAAGATGGGGGTACATAATTTTGAGCTCAGCTGGCCACATCAGCTTATCTTGCGTGATGGCGGCAGGAAAAGACTCCTCTGCTCGATTTCTCCCCTGTGCTCTGGAGACACCTCACTGATAGCTAAATGGACCAAGGAGTATGCTGTCCGACTCTGGATTCAGCAAAGCTCTGACCAGGTGCTGCTCAATAACGTCAAGACCACGGTCCCTGAAAACAAGAAGGATGTACCTTCTACTTCATAACTAATTTATACTCTCTTTTTACACTGAGCACAATACATCACAAACATTGAGTTCAGAGCGTTAGGCCAACTGTCAGCTTCATCTGAAATACTTTATACCAGTATTAACCTCCTTAATGGTTACTACGCCTCTGCACTTCCAGCATTATTTCTGTCTAATCAATAATCTAGGTGTCAGTGTACTGTTTGGCCATTCCATGCAGTTTTACTTGCCTCCGACACCTTCTGTTCAGGCTGGAGCATTATAGGCTTTACATCATGTTTGCTACTGAACTACACATATATACAGGCATAAATTAACAATTCACATTCAATTTTCATTAAAAGATACTGAATGTTTCAAGCTTACCACAATTCATGGAAACAAACACAGATACGTGTACTAGCAATGAATTCTGGCACAAATACTGGCACAAATTCCCATCTGCTTATGTTCCAGGCTTTTATTTAGCAAAAATATGAGCTGGCTTCAACGCACTGTTGCTTTATCAAGCTTATTTGAACTAGTGGTCTCGAACTAACGCTCCTAAGTGAGTATATCAGCGAGTCTGGCCAATGGAGCCACGTTTCGACAAGTGTTTGAAAAAATTTTAACTTCCTACGTCTCCCCTAACAACCAAGGATAGCATTTATAGTCCGACTAATCGTGTTTAGCCTTACATATCATTCCAGCCAATCAGTTCAAATGTAACTTGTGGCCCATTTCCCGTACAATGGTGGGTTAAAAAAAATCTACCACTGAGCGATTCTGATTTTGGGTGTTGTCTGACAGCACCATCATTTTATTTTGGCTATAACTTGTTAATTCCTAGACTATTTGCGTAACGTTTTACATATTCTTTGTCAGCAAACCCTAAGGAACCCAAATATATATATTTAATAGAGCTAAAATGCTGCGTTCAAAATATGCAATTCCTTCTACCTCCTGTTTCGAAGATGTGCTGTCTGGGTACTGTAATGTTTTCAAACGTAAACCCATCTATTGTCATCTTTCTAATAAGAGTTTTTCAGGATTTAAAAACCTAACTCTGGGAAGGTTAGTGTTTTTATCACTGTCCGTCCGAAAAAGTTAGTGCATGTGGCCTTACACGCGTGATAGTAGTAATTGTGTATCGCGCGACGCGTGTTTAGTGTTGCACGTGTTCGGCTTTATGCCTCTCCCTTCTCTCTATCCTTTAGTCCATCTGTCTTTAGTTACGCCGTGTATAAAATGGAATGAATGAAATATTAAAATTAGGTCATTGTTCAGCTTGGTATCTCAATGTTTTTCTTAGAAATGCAATACCCGTTTTAATGTGTTGTGGAAACGCTTGTATTTATGCAGTGGCTTATATTTAACGTGGAAACGTTACAATTTACAGACGAAGCATAAAACAAAGGGGATTTCGAGTACAGTCATTGTGACAGCACTGTTTCTTTTACCATTGCTCTTTTCTTTATTAGAATTTATTTGTTAGGCTTTATATTTACCTGATAATTTATATATGTGGATTAGAATGTTTCACGACACCTCCCCTCTTAAAACAGACATTATATGTCAGTCCTTTATTCTATATACACATAGATAAATGTAAGTCAACTTGACTTTACTCTGCTGTGGTGCTATCATGGTTTTATGTAGTTGGGTCCATTCAGAGTAGGCACTACTCATGAAATCTGCCTCAGACTTCTACAACCAATAATATATTTCGGTTATGTTACTGAACAGCCGCAAGTGTGAGTGCTTGTCTTAATGCTGCTTCGCAACCCGTATTCACCATTTCTCTTCTCTGAGTCTGCGCAATGACATGTCCAGAGAACATTATATTTCCCTCAAAATGTACGTTATGAGGAGATAACATATACCTGGTGATAGCAGAGTTTTCGTAGTGGATTCCATAATCTTCTTATTATCCTGTATGAAACATTCGGAATATCCTCAATCAAAGAGCCAACTCAGGGATTCATTACGTTCCTCCGAAATGTTTACATCCAACAATTTTCTCATCATTCTAGAGAAGACACTAGGCGCATTCTTCAATCCAAATGGCAATCTATTAAACTCATAGTGTCCTTCTGAGGTACTAAAAGCTAGGTATGGTCTAACCTCAGGCTTTACTGGAATCTGATATTATCCTTTACTCAGATCCACTTTTGAGAAATATTTAGCTTTATTTAGTCTGGCAAACAGCTGATTTGTATCCGGCAATGGATCCACCTGTCCTTCTGTAATAGCATTCAGTCTCCTGTAATCTATACAGAGTCTATGTTCTCCAGAGGGCTTCCTTAAGAGTACAACACAGGAACTATACGAAGATTCACTGTGCGAAATAATTCCTTCCTTCAACAGATAGTCTATCTCTTCCTTCAAAGCTTTCTCCTTAGCAAACGGAATCGAATATGGTTTCATACATACAGGTGTGGGGTCTATCAGTTTCATATCATATTCCAATAGGTTTGTATGCCCTGGTCGGTCTGTTAACACCTCTGCATGATTATTTAGAACCTGTTGCACTCTCTCTTTCTGAGTTTTCGTTAAATGTGTACTGATTTTCACCTGTGCTGCTGTCTCACAGCGGTGTAATGGATATTCAAATGATGAAAGTGGTTCCTTTTTCATCTCCATGGCGATGGACAAGGTCAACAAGTGTGTCTCTTCCTGATGTTCTCTTTCCAAATATTTCTTCAGGAGATTCACATGATAGATTTTTTCTTTCCCCTTCTTATCTATCTTATAATTTGTTCTAGACACCTTCTCTAAAACTGTATATGGACCCTGCCATCCAATTTGTAACTTATTCTGACTCCCGGGCAAAAGAAGCAGTACTTTCTCTCCCACAGCCAAATTTCTGTCTTTCGCCTTCCTGTTATAATAGGCAGCATGTTTCTTCCTGGCTTGTTTCAAATTTTCATTGGCAAGTTTCCAGCCAGTTTTTTTTTAAACGAGTGGTCAGCTCATTCACATATTGGTATGAAGATGTAATGTTTTCCTCTGCCTTTTCATCAGTCCACGTTCTTAACAAAGCTACATATGGACCTTTAATTGTGTGGACCTATTTGTCCATGCACCGGTATGGTCTCTTCCACTCGAAGCTCTATAGTGATGATTTTTCTTCCCAGAATTTTCATGCACAAAACGACCGCTACCAATTTTTCTTTTGGGGCTTTCTCCCCACTTAAAATTCTTGATGAGAGATTTCCTCTCTACATCCTCTTCCTCCAGTTTGTTTAAGTCCGATTGAGGGATTTTCGGCTTATCCTGGGGTAAGACATCTTTTTGCACTCTCCGCATAGTGGCCATTGTAAAACAGTTAAGTGAAGCTTGTCCGTGAAAAGGGGCTTCCCATTCCATTTGGTCCACCTTTTCAAATTTATATCTCTTTTTGTTATCAGGCCTAATTTTGCCCCGTGGCGTGTCCAGGTCCTGATCAATGTTCCCACTTGTGGGTGTTCCCTCATGTGCTATGCTACACCTTTCTACAAAATTCTCAATGTCCCATCTTGCTTTGGGCCAATAATAATTGTGAGCCACCTTTTGAATGATGGTACCTATCTTCTCATGGTCCCCATCTGGTTTCACATGTAGGCTCCTTATTAAGTCTGCCCTATATCTTTTAGGAAGTACCAGCTGTCCTTGACCTTTGGATCTAGCTCCAGTCTTCCTATACATCAACTTGTTTTTCATGTAAAAATCTCCCTTGCCTGGAGTTGTATGACAAGTTGACAATTTCCTGAAACAAGGCTTGAGTGTTTTATCCCCAGCCTGTGCCTTCCTCATCTCTTCTGGAGTGGTATCCAACATAATATCCTCCTCCTGTCTTGAGGTCGACCTGACCTGAAGGGTTGCCATATACACAGGTTTCCTTCTGCAACGGTCAGTGTCATGATTGTCCATCTGACAATTCTTACACCACCTTTTTCCTTGGTTGAAAGATTTTCTTTCATCATATTTCCTTTCATCGAATTGTGGCAATTTATTTTTATTTTCATACCGTGGCCTATCAAATTGGTGCTTACCTTTGTTTTGATCCCTAGGATCAAATTTATTAAAGTTCTGTGGTGCCCTAAAGTTATCCACTTGTTTCTTTTTATTACCTGTTACCTCTGCTTGAGCTGATTGATACCTTTCAGCAACATTTAGCAACTCACCCAGCCTCTCTGCACCTTGTTCCATGAGAAACTTTCTCAGGTCTGGAGCCATGGACTCTCTTAATTGCTCTATAAGGACCATTTCCTTAAGATCTTGGGTTTTCCCCAGAGAAGTCCATTTCTCCAAATATGTCTCTATTCGTGCAGAGAACTGGTGATAGGTTTCACCTGACAGTAGTTTAGCATTCCTAAATTTTTTCCTATAAAATTCTGCATTCTTTTCATATCTTAACAAAAGAGCCTGCTTTAGCATGTCATAATTTTCCTGATCACCTCTGCTCATTTTTGCAAAAACCTCATAAACTGCCCCACGAAGTCCTTGAGATAACTTTAAGCTCCACCTTTCTCTCTCTAACCCATATGTGGTAGCTAATAGTTCATACCTATTTAGATAGCTCTCTATATCATCGTCTTTCTCAACAAAATGATCTAAATGAAAATTCATAGCTGAGGTTGAGGCTCCTTGGCTAGCAGTGGCATCAGAGGCAAAGGGACTGGCTTCATTTTCAGGAGCATGGCCCTGAAATTCAAACTCCCTTAATCGTAACTCATGTTCCCTTTGTAATCTCTTATCTTCTCTTTCTGCCGTCAATCTTCTTTCTTCTGTTTCCCTTTCTGCAGTCAATCTTCTTTCTTCTGCTTCCAATTTCTTAGCCTCAGCCTCAATCTGCAACCTCTTAGTCTCAGCCTCAGCCTCAAATTGTAACTTCTTAATTTCCCTTTCAGCCTCTAACTTTCTTTCGGCTTCAAACATACTTTCTTCGCGTTCAATAAATTTGTCACATTCCGTAGTGACATAGGCAACCATAACTTGCCCATCTAATCCTAACTCTTTTGCAGTCTGAACAGCAGCAGATCGAAATTTGGCCAGGTCCGCCATTGTCTATCAGGAAAATTTACACAATGTCTAACCAACAATTCAATCTCTAAATATATATCTAATGGACAACACAGGCACCGTGAGCTCAACCTTATTTAATTCCACCCAAGGATACCTTTTAATTCTTATATTCCCTGAAGTGAATTACCCCCAATATTTGTAATAGGAAAAGATTCAAAATCCCGGACGAGCCCCCAATATATGTGGTGAAGTGGGATGTTATAAATATTTATAGGGGACTTAGTGTACTGACTGAGATCAGCTGTGAAGGTATCTATATCTAATAAGAGTAGTGTATTATAGATAACCTTACTTGCTGCCACATATATATATATCTCAGTCAGAATTATTCTGGAATAGTGTGATGACTACGTTGTATGTCTAGGGTATGTGTATGATGAAGTGTAAGTCATAACAACAACAGACAGATAAACAATTTAATTTATTCCACCACACTTGACAACACTGTGACACTCACATACATAAAACACTCTACAAGGATATCTTAAAGGAGTCACTGATAACTTTTCAAATAACAATATGTATTCATTGCTGTCATGAATGAATATGTGTCCTGATTCAAATACAAAGGGAACCAGGAATCACAATCAATTTTAATTACAAGTTATATGTACAGAATTTCTCAATATGAATATTGTAGTGACATATATTATTAAAAGTATCCTATGTGTGTCAGTTGTGTAGTAGTAATATGAGGTAATACTGGTTTTGTTTTGTTCAAGCTCTGTTGGTATTTGTCATCATGACTTCAATAGTTTGTCTTTATTGGAACTAGTATTGGAGATGTTCTCAGTTCCTGATATTAAAACAATTTACTTCCCCTCTTAAGTTTATGTTACAATGTTATTTTAAGATGGGGGTACATAATTTTGAGCTCAGCTGGCCACATCAGCTTATCTTGCGTGATGGCGGCAGGAAAAGACTCCTCTGCTCGATTTCTCCCCTGTGCTCTGGAGACACCTCACTGATAGCTAAATGGACCAAGGAGTATGCTGTCCGACTCTGGATTCAGCAAAGCTCTGACCAGGTGCTGCTCAATAACGTCAAGACCACGGTCCCTGAAAACAAGAAGGATGTACCTTCTACTTCATAACTAATTTATACTCTCTTTTTACACTGAGCACAATACATCACAAACATTGAGTTCAGAGCGTTAGGCCAACTGTCAGCTTCATCTGAAATACTTTATACCAGTATTAACCACCTTAATGGTTACTACGCCTCTGCACTTCCAGCATTATTTCTGTCTAATCAATAATCTAGGTGTCAGTGTACTGTTTGGCCATTCCATGCAGTTTTACTTTCCTCCGACACCTTCCGTTCAGGCTGGAGCATTATAGGCTTTACATCATGTTTGCTACTGAACTACACATATATACAGGCATAAATTAACAATTCACATTCAATTTTCATTAAAAGATACTGAATGTTTCAAGCTTACCACAATTCATGGAAACAAACACAGATACGTTGACTAGCAATGAATTCTGGCACAAATACTGTCACAAATTCCCATCTGCTTATGTTCCAGGCTTTTATTTAGCAAAAATATGAGCTGGCTTCAACGCACTGTTGCTTTATCAAGCTTATTTGAACTAGTGGTCTCGAACTAACGCTCCTAAGTGAGTATATCAGCGAGTCTGGCCAATGGAGCCACGTTTCGACAAGTGTTTGAAAAAATTTTAACTTCCTACGTCTCCCCTAACAACCAAGGATAGCATTTATAGTCCGACTAATCGTGTTTAGCCTTACATATCATTCCAGCCAATCAGTTCAAATGTAACTTGTGGCCCATTTCCCGTACAATGGTGGGTTAAAAAAAATCTACCACTGAGCGATTCTGATTTTGGGTGTTGTCTGACAGCACCATCATTTTATTTTGGCTATAACTTGTTAATTCCTAGACTATTTGCGTAACGTTTTACATATTCTTTGTCAGCAAACCCTAGGGAACCCAAATATATATATTTAATAGAGCTAAAATGCTGCGTTCAAAATATGCAATTCCTTCTACCTCCTGTTTCGAAGATGTGCTGTCTGGGTACTGTAATGTTTTCAAACGTAAACCCATCTATTGTCATCTTTCTAATAAGAGTTTTTCAGGATTTAAAAACCTAACTCTGGGAAGGTTAGTGTTTTTATCACTGTCCGTCCGAAAAAGTTAGTGCATGTGGCCTTACACGCGTGATAGTAGTAATTGTGTATCGCGCGACGCGTGTTTAGTGTTGCACGTGTTCGGCTTTATGCCTCTCCCTTCTCTCTATCCTTTAGTCCATCTGTCTTTAGTTACGCCGTGTATAAAATGGAATGAATGAAATATTAAAATTAGGTCATTGTTCAGCTTGGTATCTCAATGTTTTTCTTAGAAATGCAATACCCGTTTTAATGTGTTGTGGAAACGCTTGTATTTATGAAGTGGCTTATATTTAACGTGGAAACGTTACAATTTGCAGACGAAGCATAAAACAAAGGGGATTTCGAGTACAGTCATTGTGACAGCACTGTTTCTTTTACCATTGCTCTTTTCTTTATTAGAATTTATTTGTTAGGCTTTATATTTACCTGATAATTTATATATGTGGAATAGAATATTTCACGACACATAACAGAAAACGTGGGCTCATTAGAAGTGCACAATTCTTCAACGTGGACTCATTAGTATGCAGCCTTTCCAAGTAGATTGTCAACCCGTTGGCTACTTAATATGTAGACTGTTATCTTCTGTGCTATCAGGACATCGCATTGTCTAAAAGGGGAGCTGAAGCCACGCCTACTGAACCCTCTAGAGCGATCAGAAGCAGTTATGTCCCCAGGATGCCAGTCCTCTTTTCTTTCTTACCGCCTTATAGGCGTTGGCTAAATCAAAAGAAGGGAGCCACGCACGGTCTAAGACGACGACTATCTCCATCTTTTTTTCTTTCCTTCTACTATTTTGACAGACACCTTTACATACCTAGGATCCATAATAACACCAGACGGCGGAGCAAGCAACAGAATGAACAAAGCAAGAACAGCCTTTTTTAGTCTAAACAACATCTAGAAGTCCTCTCAGTACAGCACAAGCACAAAATTAAGATTATATCAGAGCTGTGTGCTTTATGTGCTTCTCTATGGTGCGGAATGCTGGAGAATTACAGAGATGAAAATGTCGAAATTGTCCTCTTTTCACACTACATGCCTAAGAAAAATTCACCGAATCTTTTGGCCGAATACCATCACCAACCAAGATCTGCTTACTTGGAGCAAGCAAGAGGACATGCACACCATCATAGCTGGCAGACGCTGGAGCTGGGTTGGCCATGTCCTCAGAAGAGACCCCGATGCCATCACAAGAACAGCTATGCTATGGACCCCTGAAGGAAAACGAAAGAGAATCCGATCAAAAAGAACTTGGCAGAGGACTGTGGAGGCTGAGATGCAAAGAATGAACCAGAGTTGAGGCACTGTACGAAGGATGGCCACCGACCGAGCGAAATGGAATCAATTTGTTGTTGCCCTACCAGACGCCACCAGGCGTGATGGCCACTGACTGCTTTGACGGTCGGCGGCTAAGGATCAAAGAAGAAGAATGAGTCGCAGTGAAAAATGAAAAAGACCCTCTTCTTTTACAAAAGATATTGCAGTCTGTTTCAGTTAACTGTCATGTTTTATTTAACGACGAAAATGCGCGATAATCCCCATTTGATTGGGTAATTATACATTAAAAGTTACACATGCAAATATCGAAAAATCATTGAATACTCAGACTGCTCTTGTAAAATGTATTCTTTAAAAAGTTAGATGCAAAAAAGATTACAATATTTATAATATGAAATATGTCTCGCAATCTACATACGGATATGCAGCTGGAAAAAAGAAAAAGCTAATTTAAATTATTAATAGATTAAATTAAGTTAATAGCTACTTTCAAATTTATATTTTAATTTGTGCATAATTCTTCCCCTTACACATATAAACTTACCTTAGTAAACTCCCCTAAACAATACAAACTTGCACTGATATATCTATCTATCTATCTATCTATCTATCTATCTATCTATCTATCTATCTATCTATCTATCTATCTATCTATCTATCTATCTATCTATCTATCTATCTATCTATCTATCTATCTATCTATCTGTCTGTCTGTCTGTCTGTCTGTCTGTCTGTCTGTCTGTCTGTATGTCTGTATGTCTGTCTGTCTGTCTGTCTGTCTGTCTGTCTATCTATCTATCTATCTATCTATCTATCTATCTATCTATCTATCTATCTATCTATCTATATATATATATATATATATATATATATATATATATATATATATATATATATATATCCATCTATCCGCCTATCTCTAAATTAAGGATCATGTTTGGCGAATGACACAAAATGTGATGTATATGTCGACCACATTTGTTAAAAAAAGTGGCATTATGCACACTTTAGAAACCAGTAGAAACTCCTTCCCAAGTCTTGATGGTCTACATCAGCGTTTTTCAACCTGGGGCGCCATGACTGACGGTTGGGCGTGGAATTGTTTTGTATTTAGCTGTAAAGAAAACACAGAGCTGTGGGAAATTTCAGTTTTTGTGTATGTCAACCTGCGTTACCCGGAGAAATTTTGATGTAAGCCAGCCTTTGAAGTCCCGCTCCCCCGATCCGCCTATCAACTTTCCGCGCATTCTCCTCGCACGACCATTGTAGGTAACACGGTGATTTTCTGTTTTCAAAAGTTTTTCATTGTGTTGTGTGTTTGATATAAACTATGGAAAATTTTTTTTTTTCAGTTTGCAATTTGTACGATCGTTAGCTTCTTGTATATTAATGGTTGTTAGTAAAAAGCGAGAACTTGTTGAGGATGACAAAGAAAGTGGTAATGAGGAAAGAAAACGTAAGTTTAGAAAAGACGACGAAGGTTACTTTGATTTTGGTTTCGCGTGCACTCTTGTGAACGATGAAGAGCGTCAACAGTGTGTTTTGTGTTTCAAAATACACTCTGTCGAATGTATGCTGTCTAGCAAATTGAAGCGCCATTTAGAAAGTGTTCATAAGAATGACGTAACAAACCAAGAGAATATTTCTCTAGAAAGCTGAGCCAAATGAAAGAAGAAAAAGCAGCATTTTCTAAGCAAGCGATAATCTCGAGTCAAGCTTTTCTAGCGTCCTACAAGGTAGCATACCCGGTAGCAAAATGTAAGAAACCCCATACGATTGCACACGAACTCGTTTTACCGTGTGCTATTGATATGGTGTCCATTAGGGTTGGAGAGTCCGTGGGAAAGCAGCTTTTGCCTATTCCTTTGTCGGACAGTACAATCAGCTGTCGAAATCAAATCAAGATTTAGGAGATGATCTTAATGAACAGATTATATAAAAAATGAGGGGGAAGGACTTTGCAGGTCCGACAGGAAAAGATTTATTAGAAATTGTGGACAACTTCATGGCGGAAAAAAAATAGACTGGGCTCATTGTGTTGGTGTGTATACCGATGGTGCTTGTTCAATGTCGGGCTGTTACAGTGGCCTACAAGCCCTCTTCCGAGGCAAAGCTCCTGATGCTGTTTGGACCCATTGTATTATCCATAGAGAAGCACTTGCTTCACAGCATTTGAGTGTTGATTTGAAAGAAGTAACTGCTGCCTGTAATCCGTCCATCAAAAATAACGCTAAAACCCTACCCACACACCACCCCCCCCACCAACCCGTCCAAAGTCTATCTTTGCCATGTGCCATAAATCAGTCCACCTTGTGCCATCTGGGTCTCTGTCACTGGCATAGCTGTGCTACCGCCCCCCAAGTTATCCCCACCACCTCCACGCCAGACCCCAGTGCACCAAAACGCTGAAAAAGTCATCACAAGCTGTCCCGCACAGTATGCCAGATCCAACTAGCCCCGTATTTGAGGTATAGCCCCCTAACTAACGTGGTGGGTGTACCACCACCCCGCGCTAGCCCCGATAATACCCATAATTAAATATCCCTCCTGTCACACTCCCCCCCCCCCCAAACCTCGATGACATACGGTTTTCTACCCCAATGACCTCAACCGTTGGCCCCCTCTTAACTACAAACTCTGAGAGTGCCCACCCCAACACAACACACCCCACACAAACACCCCCCGAAAAACCCATTTGGGAACTGATCCTCCAGCACCGCGAGTTTAACCCCCCCACCCACCACCCAGACCCCTAACACAGGATTCAAAAAACCCACAAAAAAGACTACCCGCCCCCGCCCCACCCATAGCACCCCCAGCACCCTTAGCTCCGCTTTACCCACCGTGATGCCAAAGCTCAATCCGCACCGACACCCACTACCATAACATCTCCAACCCAAACCAACCACCCACCTCAGCCATATCCCCCTGAACCCCATGGAAGGTCTACCCGACTCTTATTAACTTATAATAAAAAACCAACCTCCATCTACCACAAGCCTGGTTCACCCACATTCAACCTATAATACCAAACTCCCGCCCAGCGCCCTGACCGCCTCAATCCTGAGGCCAGTCAACAACCCGGAACCAATAATTTACCAAAAGCACACTAACAACCCCCAAAAACGTCCAGCAGACTTCCAAAAACCCAACACAGATGCGCCCCAGAAACCTTTAATAAAACTACCACAACCCAATGGAAGCCATCAACACACCAAAAATGCGCAAAACGTATCCCCACAATGCTACCGTAACTTAAAGCAATCACCCCCAAAGGGGCAACACTAATGCGTGAAAACTGACCACACATTATCAATTTACTAAACTGTTAAACAAAAATGTACGACCATACTCTCAGCACCCCAAATCCGCAAACCGTTTAGAGCCCCCTCGACGGTGCCTACTGGGCGTGGGGGGCAGGTTGTCCCAGAAATGGTACATTTGGCCAATAGTTGAAAGCTCTGGGTATTTGTCAACTTTATCCTTTTCCTCCATGGAGAACCAGTACACACGGAAATACACTATCAACCAGTGCGTCCTCGTGGGTAAGTTGCCCTGGCTTTACGGAACATTTAGAAAATCCACCAAATAAAAATACATTCTACAGATACCCTCTTTAGTTTGCGTTTAATCAGTAACAGTCAAGGCACCAAAGAATTATAGTAGGAACTACATGCGTTAAAGCCCCACACCCCGGCACCCATTTGTTTTATTTGCGTGAATGACCCTGCAGTACCCTAAAAAGCCTACCCAGACCACATGTGGGGAACACCAAATGAGCCTCCTGGACCACCCCACATTGAAACCAGCCTAACTAGGAGCCCAATCCACAATGGGACATTAGTAGGCTGTTTCCACCAGACCTAGCCCACCACCTCCCACCAGCAACCCACCCAGCAAGCTAAATGGGAAACAACGACCACTTTCCAACCTAATTCTTGGGGAAAACAACACTCCAGCCTATGAACATCTTAAACGCCTTTTCCAAAAACCCAATGTACGAAACTATAATCTAGCTTTACACGAATAAATACGTTAAAATAGTTACAAAAAGATTGAACTTACAGAACGACATATGGACTGTCTTGTTTTAAAATCTGAAACCCGACATGGTGCAACCAGCCGTCATACTAAACCCCATTCACCGGCACTTACTAGTGGATGCAATCTCAATGTTTCCTATGCAATTCTGTTCGCCAAAATTTTCAACTCTAAACATAATGACCACCAAAGGCTTCTCCTCAGTGTACTGATAGGTGGGGGGGGCCCATTACCGCTCGCATTGAAGTAACTTTCCATTTTTTAAACAAATTCCAAAGACCCTCAGTTCTGACTGGAAGCCCTAATAGAGCGGCATTAGCACCCACATCAACACCAGTTACGCTACTGAAATACGAATTCACCCCTACTCATCCTGACAAATAATTTTAAATACTCCCATCAATTTCATCCTAGGATCACAATTTACCATTAGAAACCCCAATCTGACATTTTCAAAGTTTACCCCTACCAAATGCGCACAGAACCGCATAATTTTAAACCTTTTAGGTACTAACAACACCACTCACTACTTGCTGCACAAATAACCATCCCTGACCTCTTAAACCCCAACATTCGCCCCCCCTTTTAACCCCACTCAGTTTTAAACCAATTAATTCAAACGATATAATAAAAAATCAGAAACCCACCCCAATACACCTCCTACCTGACCAAGTTCGTTAGTGTGCGTCTATCACATTACACTGCCCACCATTGTGGTGCCCCAGTCACTCATCAAATAACAAACTGTCCAAGGTTTTCTCATGTTTCATGAACGGTCACAAATTCCAGAATTTCCCTCCCTTTCCAGTCCCCCCCCTCCCCCTCCCAGCATGTCTACTTTTTAAATCGGGCTGCCCCCCCCAAGGCACCCTTACTTTTTATCGTCCCCCCCCCCGACTCACCAATCCTACGACCCCCCCCACACCAACCCCGTTTAATTGTTTTAAAATAAAATTACCTATAACTCACTTTCCCACATCCTCTCCCCCCCAACGGTTTCTGGCAGATTCAAAACAAGCCTTACCGCTACACCTCATCTCATCGACATCACAATTTTTTCAAACCTAACTTGAACCATAAACTACAAATTAAGTATTTCCATAAGCAGTGCAACGTACCAATCATCAAAGCCCAACTTCAACCTCGCCCATACATTTTTTTTTTAGTTGTTTTTTTTTTTGTTTTTTTTTATTTGTTTTTGTTTTTTTTTTTTAAATTTTTTTTTTATTTTATTTTAAAATATTTTTGGTTTTATTTTTTTAGTATTTAATTTTAATCTAATTTTTTGGGGGTTTTAGGCCATAGTTAGAGGTTTTTTTTTTACTTTTATTTTTATTATTAAATTGTTTTTTAGATTTTTAATTTTTTTTTGTTTTATTTTTTTTTTTTTTAGAATGTAGGATGACCCCGTTTTTGGGGGTGAAAGTAGGGGGGTTGTTGTGTGGGGGGGGGTGGGGGTGTGGTTTTTATGGGTTTTTTTCAAATTAGGGGTGATAGATTGGTTAATTAAAAGTTGGTAGTGAAATAAAAATCAATAAAAGGGGGATAAGGGGGGTTATAGGTTTGGGATTTTTTTTCTTGGGGAGGGGGTAGTGTTAGAAAATGGTGGTGTAGGTTATGTCCCGCCGGCGCGTATTACAAAATCACATTTATTTCGTGACATTGCAATTAAAACAATCATAGGGAGGTGAAATTAGGGGTCTTTTATGTATCAAGTAATATATAATAATAAATAAATTTTAGCCGTTACTAGAAAGGTAAAATGGCTGGTTTTTAAACTCCAGGTTGGGGTGTTTGTGGGGGGGGGGGGGCGGGGTCCTGGGTTTTGGGCACTTGCGGAACATTATTATAAACTTTAAATAAAAAATGAAAATTTGGGGCAAAAGACCCGAAAATGTCTTCATTAAAAACGGGGGGTGTTGGGGGGTTGAGCGAATGTTTTTTGTAAAAAAAAATTTGAGTTTTGGGGAAAAAAAAAATATTGGGGGTGAACCGTGTATGGATAAAATGCCTAAATATTAAATATAACTATAAAATTATGTTTTTATTTCTCCCATAGATAAACTTTACTCCCTGAATTCCATGAAGATGTTCATGATAATTTTTCAAATTAAATGGTACTCTTGCTGCACTTAAAAATGTAAACATTATTAAAATGTTTTTTCGTCATGAATAAAACCCATTAAAATTCCCAAACGCCGAAAAAACGCTAGTTTGATGAGGATGGTGAGTATTATAACATCGTTTAAAATAAAAAAAAGGGGGCTTAAAAATGTATTTTCCATATGTCTTTTATGTGTTTATGCCACCGCCCGCCATTGTGGGACCAAGAATCCAAAATCCAATAAAAATCGGACGCTAGTGGGGGACGTGATGTGTACGTGTTGAAAAACCCAATCATCTTAACACTGGTGTATTTGGGCTCACATGTTTCAACCCATGGCCAAAAGTAAGGATGTGAAATGGGTTTATGAGGGGGGGACTCAAAGCAGTTTTAATGCGAAATTAACTTTTGGTGGTTGGTGGGCACGTTAAAATTATATTCTTTAGTCTGCCGCCAGGCATATATAGTGGGAGGAGGGTAACACGTGTTTAATTCTGGTATCATTGATTCCTCACAAAATGGTTTATATGCTTTTCCCCCAGGAAATCGCTGATCGCTCATTGGTGTAGATGGGTGGTTTGTGGTGTTTAGTATCAAAATTATTGGTAGGTCCATTTTTATCCCCAATATTTTCCCAGTCTGGGGGGGTATTTACCTTCTCGTCAGTTTGAAACTGGAAAATTCAAAGAATATTTCCTGATACGTGGGGGTAGTGGGGCAACGTGTAATGAGGTAACCAACACTTGGCCTAGGGTGGTGTATCCCAAATGGAAATTCTCCCTCACTATAAACCTTCCATTGGCCGTACAAACATATGAGTTGCACTATCAGCAAATGCTCAACCACAATGATTATGTTCCAGGGCCTGTGTACCACGTCATTTAGAAGTGGTTCAAGCAAAGAACAACCTAACAATGATTGTAGTAGTTGAGGGGTGAAAAAAAAAGGAGTATGACTTTGCGGGGTATTTGTTGTAACATCAGGTTGAAGGTGATGGGGGGTAAATTTTGGCGTATTGCTTGCGTTTTGGGTTGTTAGTAATTCAGTTGTGGATGGGTTATGGTTTTTAGTTGGAATAAAAATTTAGAAAAATCTTCCCAAAATGTTCCAAAATTTTCTGATGCAAATAAATGGCGATGCCACAACTTGCTCTTGTCTTGGGAGTGTCCCAAGAATTTTTCGGGCAATTCAAAATTCTTTCTTTAATGGTGTTGTAAATAAATGTTAATTTTTGCTTCCTGGTACTGATAAACGAAAGTAATTAGTGGGGTTCGCTGACAGCAGGGGGATAAGTGTCAGTTTAGTGCTATTCTCCGTTGTAACCCCATGTATTGTTGCCCGTGGTTTGCCCCGTCTGTCCACCCATTGATGGTGGTGTATGTCCCGTTCTTTTTTTTTTCGTTTTGAATAATTGTAACAACCCTTGGTAGTTGTGTGTGTAATCTGTTAAATTTACGACTGGTTATCAGTACAGTAGTAGATTTTTAGTAATTTTTTAAAGTTCTGTTAACGGTGTGTTTATCTTTATGAAATGCCGCGTCCCTCCGCCCCCGTTTATGTAGTTTCTTTGCAGAGTGCTGTTTTTATAGTTTGGTTGCTCGTTCAACACACCCCCCAAACAAAAATTTTTTTAGTATTGGTTGGTTTTGGTGTGTGCCTTGGTGGGGGGGGGTTTTGTTAGTGCTTCAGCAAAACTGTTGCCCACAGCCCACCACAACACCCACCCCCTAACCAAAACCCCACAACAACACCACAACAAAGAAACAAAAGTAGTGTCAGTTAGGGTTTATCCCCCCATGGCACCCTTTAGTCATAAACAACCATTTAGTGGTACCATTAGCATCCTTCACGACAAAGTTTGGTCCGTTAATTCATGTTTTATTTTTTTACTCTTCCATTGACATCACTAAACTTTTCAGCTTTAGTTTTGCACACATTGAGTGTATATTTTGTTTATTTTTATGGGTTTTTTGGAAATCCAACCCCCCACCCATTTTAGTTTTAGATGTTTGTCATATATGTACATCGTTTAAGTTTTGTAGTTTTCCCCTTTTTAGCCTATTATACCATCCAAATAATTATCGCTTTTATTTTTTTTTTACAATATAAATTTAAAACCATCTAGTAAATAGTCAGTATTAGACCTAAAAAGTTGCGCTAAAAAACCCAACCAAGAAAAAAACTTACAAACAAATATGTTCACTTAAAAATGTTTTTCCACCATTTAACCAAAACCCCATCACCAATTTAACTATTTTTAAATGAATTCACAATGGGTTTATATTTATTCATTTTGCCAAAAACACAAATCCAAAAACCACCAAATAAAAATAACACTTTTTAACACAAACCCCTGAATCAAAGTTACACACCATAATCAAATTATTACATACATTAATAATTCCCAATACAAATCCCCTACAACAAAACATCAAATACACCATGAACAAACCAATAACATTTAATCAAAAATCCAATCATCCACCTACAAATTTTTTTCCTCAACATAACACCATATCCCACAAAATTAACAACTAAATATCCCCAACCCTATAATTCCCCCTTAAACAAAATGGAATTATAAATGCCAAAATAAATTCCCTTATGTTTTACCCAATTATATCAAAAAACCTAAAAATCATAAAAAACCCTAATTTAACATCATTACAACCCACCACAAAACCCTGTTACATTCAATGAAATCCTTCAACTCTAAAATTAAAAAAACTTTATTCATTTCCAAATCCCAAAATAATACAAAAAACCCATCGACATCAAACCTCCATTTAACCCCCTTTCAAAAAATCTATTTACAAATCTTCAAAACAAATTAAATCAAAACAAAAAAACCCACCAGATACCCCCCATTTTTATATCCCCAAAAATAACATCACAATAAAACAGCACAAAAAATCAAACCCACTATCACATAAAATCCCCCATATAAAATCACCAACCAATTCCCCAAACAACCCCCCAAAACAACCCAATAAAACCCTTTATTTGAAAAAAATAATCATCCAAACCACCAAATATCATTTATTAAACCATATCCCAAAAACCCCCAAACCAAATCACTAAATAACCCAAAATACCCTCCCAAAAAAACCCCAACTCACACCACAACAGACCCAAGAAAAAACAAAAATACAACACCCCAATCAACCAACCCCACAATCACCCCCACTTCTCAACCACTCTCCCCAACCAAACAATCCAAACCTCCAATCAACCCCCTAAAAACAACCCCCAAAAAAAAAAAAACAACCCCACCAACCAACCCACCCGCACAAAAAACCGATACCATTATCAATAAACCCAACACCTAATACAACACAATCAAACCAACCAACAAAACCACAAATAACAAAATCAAAAAAACACACTATCCTAACAAAAACCCATCACCCCCCATAGAACCCAAACCCACAAAAAACATTCCCACCTTATATTTTTAACACTTACCCAACCCAACTTCCCCCACCCCTCATATCCTTTTTTTCCTTATCCACAACATCACAACCCTTCTCCTTTACACACCTAATCTGAAACCCCAAACCACCCCCCCTAATCATTCCCCCAACCCAGTAATACATCATTCGGGGGGGGTTTTGTTAACACGTTAACATTTCTTGAAATTTCATTTCTTCAACCCCCCACCCCAAAACCCATCAAACTTCCAAAAAACCTACATTTTCAAAACAAAAAAAAACACCCCACCAAACCACAACATACATTCCCCCCTTACCCACCCCAAACCCCAACCTTTTCCCCACCCCCAACACCCACCCACAACCCCCACTTCCGACCCACACCTCACACCACCCCCCTCATTTTCAACTTGCTTCCAACATCCCCTGGGGGAACTCCTCTACCTCCACCCTTTTCCCTTTCAATCCCTCAACCCCCCCCCTTTTCCGCCCCTTACTTCAAAACACTACCCCTCAATTTGTTTTTTTCCCCAAACTCCCTAGCCCCCTACCCCCCCTTTTCCTAAATTCCCACACCCAATTCCCCATACTTTCAAAAACAATCTCCCCAAGGCGAGGATAATCCTCTAATTGCCTAAAAAAATTTCTAACCTCACTTCAATTCATTTCCCTTTCCTCTAAACCCCAGTTTACAAAATTATTCAACACTTTCCATCAATACCCCCCAATTTTACACTCCAAATAAAAATAACAAAAATACAACCACGGACAAACAATTAGCTTTCCCAAATTGACTACATAAAAATATCCTCATTAGGGTTGTCCCCCAACACTAAATCTACCACCAACCCAACACCCATGCCCCTACACTTCCTGGAATGTAAAACCAACTCCCCCAATGTTACAATTCTCTTATACCCCCTAACCCTCTAACACAAAAGAAGTTCCACCCATCCCATTAAATCTCTAATTAAACCCTTTTCCCCCCCCCCAACCTAATTCTAAATTACCAATATTTTTTCCCCTTAGGGGGGGGGAACCCAATCTATTAATCCTTTCAAACCCTTCAACCCCCCACCCACCCCCCACCATAAAAAAATTTATAACTAACCACAAATCACCAAAATTTAATTCTACCAATCCAATGGAGCTACCCCCCCACCAATAAATACAATACCTCAAATTCCCTTAAATCCCCCACCTTTTATCCCATCTTTCACATACCCCTTTTCCTGACCCTCATAAAAATAAACCAAAACCCTATTCCCAATGTAATGGCAGGAGTCCCCTATTCCCCATAAATTTTACATTAACCCACACACCTTAAATAATCCCACCTCCCCAATAACAAACCAGGTATATTCCTAACAATCCTCCTCGTCACCACCCCCTAAAAAACCATGAAAACCCTCCCAAACCACAATAAATTATATTACCCCAAAAAATTACAATAACAAACCCTCCCCCCCCCCCTTTTCATAACATTCACCACCAACATCCAACCAATAATCCACAACCCAACCTTTCTCTCCCCAAAACCCCCAAAACCCCTCCAAAAAATTACCCACCACAAACCCCAATCCAATCTAAATTAATACCAAATAAACCATCATCCCACCCTTTTCCCTAAACACAAACATACATCAATCCACAACTACCCATCACCAAGATCGAAACCAACAAACCCAAACAATAACAAACATCCCCAACACCATTATACCACACCGACCACCAACCCCCAACATACATTTTCACCCACATCCCAATAAACTATTAATCCCCCACAACCCCACCAAAAAAGTAAACATTTCCAAATCCCCCAAAACATTTCACAATCCCCTAATTTTCACATCCCACCCAGACAACCCACAAACATCACCCCCCCCCCCCCCCTAGTCCACAACACCAAAACATCAACCCACAAAACAACCCCAAAAATACGCCCAATAACAAAAATTTTAACCCATTCATTTTCCAACCCACACCTAACAACACACCCCACAAACCCCTACACACCACTAAACCCACCATCCAGAAAAAACCTAAATCCCAAACAAAACCACTCCCCAACACAAATACACCCCATAAAACCCCCCACCCAAACCACCCATCCCCCAAACACCCCCCCCACCACCCAACCAACACCCCCCATAAATCAACCCAAACATCACACACAAGTACACTCCCACCAAAAACCCCCCTACCAACCCCAACCCACCCTACAAACAAAAGGAACACTTTAGCAAAAAAAAAACACAAAAAATAAAAAAAAACTTTCCGATTCCAAACCACACCCCATCTTCAACCACCCACCAAATTACCACACCCCAACCACAACCAAAACCTACCAACCACAACCAATTTTAACCCAAAAACGACACCAACTCCACCCCCCCCCCAATTTTCGAACCCACCCCCCAACCATACCAAAACACCCCCCCAACCAACCCCCCCCCCCCAATCCCCCCCAACCCCACCACAAAACAACACCCACAAATAACCACCCACAAAACAACCAACCACCCAAACCATACCAATCACATAAGGCTAAACCCACCCCACCCCTCCCACAAAAAAATCAATACCCAACAAACAATAACCTAAAAACCCCCACCCCCCCCCCCACCCCCAAAACCCCTCCCCAACCCAAACCCCATTCCCAACACTTTCCACACCCCAAAATTCCCCATAAGTGTCCACCCCCCCCCCCATTGAAACAAACTATTACACACCCCCTCAAACAACCTCCAAACTTGGGGAAACACACCCCCAAACTGAATAATCCCCACCAAAATAAAAACCCCAACATACCAACCACCAAACCCCCAACCCCAATCCCCCCCCCCCCACCCCCCTCCCAAAACCCCCCCCCCCCCAATACCCCCCCAACCCCCCCCCCTCAACCCCCCACCACCCCCCTACCCACCACCCCCCACACACCACACCACCCCCCCCCACCAAACACCCAAACATAAAACAACCCTCCCCCCCCCCCACACCCACAAAATTTCCCAACCCCCCCCCCATCGTATCCCCCTCCCCACAATACCAACCACAAACACCCATTAACAAGGCCCCCCCCCCACCCCCTTACCCTCCAAACACAAAAAACCAAAAACATAAACCCCCAAAAACAAATAAAACCACAAAAAAAAAAAAAAAAACCAAACCCAAACAAAACACCCCAACAAAACAAAACAACCCCAAACCAACACACCCCAACCCCCCCCACCCCCAAACCCCACCAAAACCCCCCACCCCCACACCCCCCCCCAAACCCACCCCCTCCAAAAAATCCAAAACTATAACCTCAAACACCTTATACCCCTCCAATCACCAAAACAAAAAACCCCCCCCACAACCCCCCCAACAAAACAAAACCCCAAAAAACCCCAAACAAAATCCCCACCCCACAACCCCACCCCCACAAACCCACCCCTAATCACCCCCTCACCCAAACAACCCCCCCAAACCCCCCCACACCCCCCCAAACCCCCAACACCCAACCCAACCCAAAAATTTTCCCCCCACAAAACCCACACCACACCACCCATTATTTTACCCCCCCCATAACATACCCCCACCCCCCCTTACCCCCATTAAAACCCCCCAAAAAACCTTTACCAACCACCCCAATAACCACCCCCAAAAAACTCCTTCCACCCCCCCCCACCCCACCCACCCCAAAACACCACCCCCTAAAACCAACCCCAACCCACCCATAACATATAATTCCACCCCCACCCCCCCCTAACCCCCCAAACCCCATAACCCCAACACCCCAACCCACCCACCCCCCCCCCATTATAATTATCCCCTCCCCACCCCACCCCCCCCCACCTTAACCAACCATAACCCCCCCCATATAAACCCCCCCCCCACCCCCCACAACCCCCAACCCCCACCACCCCACCCACCCACCCCCCCTACCCCCCCCCCCCAACCCCCCCCCCCAACACCCCCATAATCTAAACCACAACCCCACCCCCCCCCCATATCCCCCCCCTCATCCATTAATCCCCACCCCCAACCCCCCCCATACCCCAAACCCCACACCAACTACCCCAAAAACACCAAGAAATACAACCAACAAAATACCCACACCCCCATAACTTACCCCCAACCCCCCCCCACCAACCCAAACACCTAAACCACCCCCCCCCCCAACACACCCCCTATCTAAACCCCCTTACCCAAACCACCACCCACAAATCCCCCCACCCCAATCCCCCAATCCCCACAACCCAAATACACTTAAATATACCACTCCAATTCACGCCCCACAACCATCTCCCCCATCCCCAACCACAACACCTGACCCCAACACCCCCAACCAATTAAACACACAACCCCCTTTACATTCATTTTCACTTACCCCATGAATTAATAACCACCAACAATAACCAATCAAACCCCCCCCCCCCCCCACAAAACCAACATTGTCCCGCCACACCCCCAAAACCCCCAAACCCAAAAACCCACACCAAATCCCCACTTCCCACCCCCCAACAACCAAATTACCCCCTACCCCCCCCACCCCCCCCCCCACCCCCCCCATCACCCCCCCCCCCACCCCCATCCCCCCCCCCACCACCCCCCCCCCCCCCCCCCCCCCCCCCCCCCCCCCCCCCCCCCCCCCCCCCCCCCCCCCCCCCCCCCCCCCCCCCCCCCCCCCCCCCCCCCCCCCCCCCCCCCCCCCCCCCCCCCCCCCCCCCCCCCCCCCCCCCCCCCCCCCCCCCCCAACCCCCCCCCCCCCCCCCCCCCCCCCCCCCCCACCCCCCCCCCAACCCACAATTAGCCCCCCCCCCCCCCCCCCCCACCCCACCCCATCAACCCTCCCCCCCTCACCCCCCCCCCAACCCCCCCCCACCCCCATCACCCCACCCCCCAAATCCACCCCCCCCCCCCCCCACACCCCCCCCCCCCCCCCCCCCCCGCCCACCCAAAAATCAGCGCCGCCACGCCTATTCCCCCCCCACACACAGCCCCCCCCACCCATACGCCCCCCCCCCACATGACCCCCCAGATAAAATCCACCGCCCCTCACTATAGTTACACATAAGGGCCAAATACCTCCATTATGCTACACCATCCTCCCCCCCCCCGTCAACGTCCCAGCCGCCCTAAATAATTTACAATTAATAAAAAAAACCAATGTCTCATATCGATAATACCCCGCCCCCACCCCCCCCCCCCGCTACATCCCGCAAACCGATAGTTCACATCACCCTGCACCCCTTTAACTGTAACAATTAACCCCCCCAAATATGACTGTAGACCCCCCACCGCACCCCATCCCCCTATCGCCAGTGAGTATTCCTACAGATATCATAAATCTGTAAACAAATGCTCATAATGCTCGCCCCCCGCCCCCCCCAAACCCCCCCTTCCACAAGCCACCCTCCCCAAAGTGTGATTAAGCTTACCAAAATGTTTCACGTATGCTCTTTAAATCCCCACCTTAATACTCAGTTGGAATTCCGCGCCCCCTCGGATAGTCACTGTTAGAGTGTATTTATAAAATTGTACTTAGATAAACATGCAGTACATCTAACAAGTAACCCCCCCAATATAAACATTTAAATAACCAAAAAACACAATAAAAAAAACAATACACCATAACCCCCCCCCCCCCCCCCACCCCCCCAATACCCCCGCACCCTACAACATCGCACCCCCCCCCCACACCACCTCACCCCCCCCCCCATTTAGTCGTCCACCTCAGCCCCCCAACACATAACAGCCAAATAATAAATCATGACCCACCCCCCTCCCCCACTTTTATCTTAATCATATCCGAACGGTAGTTCTACAGCTTCATATAAAAAAAAAAATAACTATCTCACTAACCCCACTCCAATACTAAAAATATACAACCCCCTCCCCCCCTCCCACCCGTCCCCCCACTACATACCACTCTCTACCCATCACATATATAATATGAATATACCACTCAAACCGCCCAACAAACCCCCACCCCCCCCCCCCTGCCCCCCAAAACTATTTCATCAGTAAGAATTTCATAAACCAACCCACATTAATGTTTCCACCCGCCCTCATCAAAAATTTTCTCCTTCCATTTACCCAGAATTTCCCTCTGATGATGTATGCACCCCCCAAAACAACCCCCCCCCTCCCCCAACACACCACCCACCCCCCCCCCCCCACCCCCCCCCCCCCCCCCCCCCCTTCCCCCCCCCTCTCCCCACCCCCCCCCCCCACCCCCCCCCCCCCCCCCCCCCCACCACCCCCCCCACCCCCCCCCCCCCCCCCCCCCCCCACCCCACCACCCCCCCCCCCCCCCCCCCACCCCCCCCCCCCTCCCCCCCCCCCCCCCCCACCCCCCTCCCCCCCACCCCACACCCACCTCCCCACCCCCCCCCTTCACCCCCCTCCCCCCCCCACCGCCCCCCACCCCCCCCCCCCCCCCTCTCTCCCCCCTCCCCCCCCCCCTCCCCCCCCCCCTCCCCCCCCCCCACCCACCCACCCCCCCCCCCCCCCCCCCCCCCCCCCCCCCCCCCCCCCCCCCCCCCCACCCCCCCCCCCCCCCCCCCCCCCCCCCCCCCCCCCCCACCCCCCCCTCCCCCCCCCCCCCTCCCCCCCCCCCTCCCCCCCACCCCCCCCCCCCCCCCCACCCCCCCCCCCCCCCCCCCCCCCCCCCCCCCCCCCCCCCCCCCCCCCCCCCCCCCCCCCCCCCCCCCCCCCCCCCCCCCCCCCCCCCCCCCCCCCCCCCCCCCCCCCCCCCCCCCCCCCCCCCCCCCCCCCCCCCCCCCCCCCCCCCCCCCCCCCCCCCCCCCCCCCCCCCCACCCCCCCCCCCCCCCCCCCCCCCCCCCACCCCCCCCCCCCCCCCCCCCCCCCCCCCCCCCCCCCCCCCCCCCCCCCCCCCCCCCCCCCCCCCCCCCCCCCCCCCCCCCCCCCCCCCCCCCCCCCCCCCCCCCCCCCCCCCCCCCCCCCCCCCCCCCCCCCCCCCCCCACCCCCCCCCCCCCCCCCCCCCCCCCCCCCCCCCCCCCCCCCCCCCCCCCCCCCCCCCCCCCCCCCCCCCCCCCCCCCCCCCCAAACCCCCCCCCCCCCCCCCCCCCCCCCCCCCCCCACCCCCCCCCCCCCCCCCCCCCCCCCCCCCCCCCCCCCCCCCCCCCCCCCCCCCCCCCCCCCCCCCCCCCCCCCCCCCCCCCCCCCCCCCCCCCCCCCCCCCCCCCCCCCCCCCCCCCCCCCCCCCCCCCCCCCCCCCCCCCCCCCCCCCCCCCCCCCCCCCCCCCCCCCCCCCCCCCCCCCCCCCCCCCCCCCCCCCCCCCCCCCCCCCCCCCCCCCCCCCCCCCCCCCCCCCCCCCCCCCCCCCCACCCCCCCCCCCCCCCCCCCCCCCCCCCCCCCCCCCCCCCCCCCCCCCCCCCCCCCCCCCCCCCCCCCCCCCCCCCCCCCCCCCCCCCCCCCCCCCCCCCCCCCCCCCCCCCCCCCCCCCCCCCCCCCCCCCCCCCCCCCCCCCCCCCCCCCCCCCCCCCCCCCCCCCCCCCCCCCCCCCCCCCCCCACCCCCCCCCCCCCCCCCCCCCCCCCCCCCCCCCCCCCCCCCCCCCCCCAACCCTATCACACCCCCACACCCCCCGCGAACCCTACCACCCCCCACTAGCACCACACCATACCACCCACACTGCCCAACTAACCATAGCACCGTACCTCGACCCAAACTACTTAACCCACACACCCCATCCTTATAAAAGACCCAAGTCAACTATCCCTTGGTCAACAAATTTCCCCACTCCAACCACAAACCCCGCATCCTCAGCACACTCCTTTCTCTCGCGGACTGCGCGCCTCACCCCCTGTGTTCACCCCACCGCCTTGAGTCTCCCCCCGCCAGATTCACCAAGCACACACGCTCCCACAACACACACATTATATAACTATAAAAATCACGAATCCTAATCCCCCAAATACCCCCCCACACCCCCCCACCCACACCCCATCCCACCATCAAACCCACCCACACACTCCTCCCAGGCATCGCACCATTCATTTTTTTTTAAAATCCAAGGATCCAGAACATATTCCTGCTATAAACACGACAACATTTAGTATCTTATAATAATGCACATGTGTGAGCCCCAAACTTACAATTCACCATTGCAGACACCACCCCCGACACCACTAGCCAAACCCCCTACCACCCCCCCACCCCCGGGAGACGGTATCTGGAACCCCACCCCCCCGCCGTATACCCCATACCCCCCGGAGGGTGTTGCCCCCCCCCACGGAGGGAAGGTCCCCCCACCCTCCTCTGGGTCCTGCTCCACAGCCCTGTTGATACCCCCGTGTCGAGTAGAGGGGCTGGGGGAGAGGCGGTAGGTGGGACTGAGTAGGTGGATCACCCCCATACAGACTACCCTACATAATCAATCTTGAACATAAACTCATCACATCCACGAATCTATCTGCGAGAATATTGTAACACCATCACCCGTGGCAAGAAAAACCCCCCCCACCCCCTTCGCCCTCCCCACACCCCCACCCCACCTCTCCACCCATACCACCAACCCCGCCACAAGCTACCCATACCCACCTTGCATACAAACTCATCCAACCCCACTCGCACAATATGCATCTGCGAACTTCCAGACCTTTCTTTTGCACTGTAGTAGGGCACTCTACCCCCCCCCCCCCAAGCCTCCAGTCACCCCATGCAAAACGATGACTAAATTGCCCAAGATTCGGCCCCTCGTGAGGGCGTAAGAACGTACCAGAGACCTCGACAAAGACTGAGGCAGGACTCATATCTGACCCCCCATCTTTCGCGCTGTACGGTGGGCTAGGCATGCACCACCGACGCAATCCGTCACTCTTTCCCTCCTACGCCCTAATATATCCCTACCTAACTATCATACTAACAATCAAACCACCCTACTCCACACATACACTTAAACACGCCAGAGCTGTCTGACCAGACACATGGGACAAGTACCCGGCTAAGACAGCCACGTCGGTGCTCATGCACATCTACTACTTGGGCTTAAATGAGTAACACTCACATTGTATACCACTACTACATCCAGACTATTATCCGTTCCACTTTCCCACCCTCCCACTCTCTAATTCTCTACTGCGATTTCCCGAGTTCACGTCGTGCCAGTACTTCCTAAAGCCTCTTTGTAATCCAGCACCATTCGATCCGGTTTCGATTAAATTTATTAAACTTGTCATTATCCATTACACATTTTGTCATATTTTTTCCACACTCCCCCGTTTTTATTTTTAATTTTTTTTTTTTTTTTTTTAATTTAAACCAAAGGACGTTGGGAATATCAATCAGAAAACTGACACGCAAGTTAAATTTTTTATATGCCCCAGCAGGTTTATAATTTTGAATTACCCCCCCATTCTTTTTAGACTTTTTTCTTCTTTTTATTTTTTTTTTCTTTGTTTTTACTTTATTTTATTTTTTTTTTTTTTTTTTGTATTATTTTTCTATATATTTGTTTTTTTATTTATTGATTTTTAATCTTCGATTTTTTATTATTATTTTTAATCACATTTTATTACTTTTTGTTGTATTCACTGCATTATTTTATAGTTATTTATTTATTTTTTATTATTTTTTATTTTTTTTGTTTTTATTTTTATTAATTTATTTTTTTTTATTAGTTTTTTTTTTTTTTTTTTTTTTTTTTTAATTATTTTTTTTTTATTTTTTTCTTTTGTTAATTTTCTTTTATTTTATTATTTTCTTTATTTTGATATTATTTTTTTTTTTTTTAATTTTTTATTTTTTTATTCCATTAATTTCTTTTTTTTATTTTTTATTTTTTTTTTTTTTTATC
The DNA here is from genome assembly GCA_024509875.1 of Oreohelix idahoensis. Lineage (NCBI taxonomy): Eukaryota > Metazoa > Mollusca > Gastropoda > Stylommatophora > Oreohelicidae > Oreohelix > Oreohelix idahoensis. The sequence goes on from JAMPIV010021912.1 coordinate 43,906, forward strand.
TTTTTTGCCCCCCGGTTTCGCTCCATCGTATGGTCAACTTAATTTTATAACCTGCGAAACCCCCCGGGTAAAAATCAGCCATTCCCTGAACTGCACTTAGAGATTCCATCGGCCCTAAAACTTATGCACTTCCACTCCCCCCGGGCCAAGCATTGGCATACGCCCCGTCCCATTTCCTTTATTAGCAGCCCCCCCGCGTTCGTATAAACTCCCAACTACAAATCACAGCCCCCTTAATTCGTCCACAATTTCACCCCCTCAAACGCACAGTACAATTTTTATTTTATTGACTATAATTTTAAATATTCTGTAATCCTCACCCCCCACACTTACCACTAACTCTAACCCGTTACCCCCCCCCCCCTCATCCAACACCTCCCCGTTCATCCCCCTACGTTACTTAACAATTCTTTTTAAACACCCAAGCTCAGCAATCCCCCATTCAACCACCTAAAAAGAGGACGCACATGGCACCTAACCGCCGCCATCACCCCTTAACTCACCTTCGACTCTCACCACAGCCCACTTCAAACAAAAAACTGCCATCTCGCTAACAACTAAGATACTCACCCGTGACCTCTCACCTTAGCAAACATGCTTACCCGCATTTCGCCCTCGACCCCACATTTTCAGTCCTCTCCCCCCTCCACCGTCGCCCTCACCCCTTTTTTTTTTTGTTTTTGAAGGGTACTCTTGCACCTCCCCCACTTTTTTTTTTTTCTTTTTTCCTTTTTTTTATTTTTTTTCCACGTTAAAACATCAGCGCACACCTTTTTTTTTTTTATTTTATTTTTTCTCCTCCTTTTCTTTCACTACTTTCCACCTTGGAATCTCTATTTTTTTCCATCATACCACAGAAATTTACCGCGCTCCAAGACCGAACACCCTTTTTTTTAGTTTTCAGTTTTTTTTTTATTTTTATTTTTTTTTTTTTTTTTGTTTGACATGCAAGCCCCACCCTCATTTTTGTGGTCTCGACCAACCTTTTTTCCATTTTTGATTCCCATCAACTTTTTTTTATTGCACATAAGACAGCTTTCAGCCCGACCCACAATCAGCCAAGGAACTTCGACTAACCTGTTTTATCTTAGAATCATTCACCATGAATTTTTTCATGCAACCCTCGTCCCCGATTAACTTCGCCAGCATATCCTCCTATCCGTCCTGTCAGGGGGTCCTCCTCCAACTCCTTTCATTCTGTGTCCCTCTTATTCCCGAACACACCTCAACACCTTCCATCAGAAGGCCGTATTTCCTAACCTCTCACTTATCCAATCCCTCGACACATGTGCGATAGGAAAGCCGCCGCCTTCGCTGCCCTTTAAAAAAAACCCTTAAAATATGATCGCCGCGTTCACCCCAGTGTGCCTATACTCTGAGTATGCCAAACTCCCAATTCCCTACCCCACCTCACCCCACGTCGAGTTAGATCTCCGTAGCCTCCCTGTCTCCGGAATTACCACCCTCTGGGACCCCTCACTTACCGCTTAGACTTCCCTTGGATATACCACTGTCCTCCCTCGAAAAAACAGTCCTTCAAAACACTCAATATACCACCTTAATAACTTTACAACACACCCACACAACGACACATCCGGTCCTTGAAGAGTGCCGACTAGTCTGACCCAACATAACCAACACACATACGAACAGTCCATGGATTTCCAAACAACTGCCCCACGCCGCCCTATTAAATAATAAAGCTACGTAACAACAATATCACCCCAACTATCAAAATCACATCCACCATCCAAAACGACAGGTTCCCACAGCTTGTCTCATCTCACATCCTAACTCCGCTACACCACCTTTTTCATACATCCAAACACTACTCAAACACAATAAAATTTTTACACAACACAACGTCCCTTCTACCACACTAAAAAAATTACACCCTAAAACACCATAAACCACCAACTTTCCCGCTAAATGCTCAAATCGCTCTTGTCAAAACACCTCTAACTCCAGACCCCGCTTACCCAAACTCGCCCCTACATTCCCTCAGTTACTTGGTACCATTCTTTTTCTTCTCTTCTCGTCATCCCAGGGCCAGCTGCTTAACCAGAAAAGCAAAACACACCAGACAAAAACACCCCACCCACACCAACCCAAAACAAAAAACAACAACCCCACCCACGACCCGAAAACCCCCCAAACAACCACCACAACC
>JAMPIV010021913.1:0-164460 GCA_024509875.1 Oreohelix idahoensis
TGTGTGAGGTCGAGCATTATCATGCAAAAGCACAATCCCAGTGGACAGCAACCCACGTCTTTTGTTTTGGATGGCGCCATTGCATCGACTGTTGCAAATGTAGGAAAGAAAGAAACAATGTAAAAGGACACCAAAAAATATCGTCACACTACTCTTGAATCTACAGGAAAAGAGAAATAGCAGGCGGCAAAAAAAAAAAAAAACACACACACACACACATGGAGAAGACAACTGAAGATAAACATGATAAACATTGACATGGTAAGACATTGGATGTATGCCCTAGTGCACGAAGGTTTGTTGTAATTTTTTGTTGTTGTGTGTATGACTTATACTCCACGGGAAACTGGAAAGCACTAATTGCTTAATTGAAGATAAAATAAGAAACGTTCAATGTGGCAAATATTTAGATTGTGTCAAGAAACGTACATATGACGTTGCTATCTTGCTCTGGTTATATATTGAGTAATTGTTTCCGTTCAAAAGATAACCTAACATCAGAATAATTATTGCTTCCCTTGAGCAAAAAAATAAAAAAAATAAAAATAAATAAATACAGTGCTGTCACCCTCAGTTTTATTTAAAAAGACAGACTTGACGTTTCATGTCTAGTCTGTGCTCAATTTTCGCTCAAAAAATGCAACAAAAATGTAATGCTCAGACATAATGTCGGGACACTGACGATAAACCAAAGTCTCAGATTGAAAAGAGAAAATAAAATGTGTTTTAATGTATCGATTTACATCTTTAGTGTTGTCAGCTCATTGGCATATTTATTATCTGATTATATTGTTGTTGTGATGGAAAAATTGTTTTTTATTCCTTATTTATAGTTACAGACGTTTATAAATGGCTGCCTGCGTTAAAAAAACAACAACACAGAATTGAAATGGTATGACAAGATCCCCATTGGGGAACAATGGAAGGAACGAGTGATTTCCATTGGGGAACAATGGAAGGAACGAGAAAAATGCCAGTGGAATAAGAAGTGAAGAAAGATCATACTAGACCCCAGTGATATACGCCCAAATATAACCGATCACAAATGGTCACCAATACGAGAAACAACTCCTAATTAAAATAAAAGTGTGGGGAAAAGGTGCTGATATTAGACAGGACACAATTTGGGGTACCAGTTGCCAGCATTACAAGGTAGATTTTCTTCTGGAATCTCCAAAGCTAAAGAAAAAGAGGGATTCCTAAAAACGCACGAAGAAGTCTATCAGAGATATCTGTGAAAGGGATAAAGACAACAAAGAAAGACCAGGAACGTATGGTGTGAATTTGTTGAACGGCATGCCCCCATAAAAATATGAAGGAATTACTGAGTTGTTGTTATTTATCCACTTGAAAACAAAAATAAGCGATAAAACAAGCGAAGCATTCTTTCCTACATTATCTATTTATTTCTTCATGAATTCTTGCCATTGACACTCCATGTATTTCTAACATAACAAAGTTAAAGAATCTCCCACATGTTAATGTATATTTTCCTATTTTACAACAGTAGAACAAGAGCAGCCATAATTTAATTCCGGGCAGTCAGACTGAATATTTCTTGCGCATTAAATTTGCTGGAAAAAAAAATCGCTGCATATTAAATTATGTTATACATTTTCAGTGGCATCTCTAAAACTAATTTTCCATTACCCGAAACTTTGTGGTCATTAAATTCACACAGAAAAATTTCCCATGAGTACGCATTTCATTTTCATTTTTGCCATGGGGAAAATGTACACTTGATCTATTATTAACATTCATAATAAAATCGATCAAAGAACAACATCGGAGTATGATTTTAAGTCGAAAAAAAAATTATTTAGGTGTTCTCTTTTTCTCACACTGCAATTAATTTAAGGACATCAACAGTTCCGTTCCCATTCTCCGGATTTACAAGTCGTATACAGGAATTTCTCTACATAACAGCTGTCAGTGAGTATTTGTGTATGCTATTAAAACGACACTTTCCAACAATGTATTGATTATATACATGTGTCCGGTGTATTTTTTGTCTTATGCCGAGGTACGTGTGTTTCTTTGTTACCATACAAATCCAGTCAATGTCGTTAGGTAAGTGTTGGTACGAAGAGTAAATATTCTTTCAGGATTTATGTCTATATTCTAGTTACTTTTGAAGAACGATGTATATATATATATATATATATATATATATATATATATATATATATATATATATATATATATATATACATATATATATATATATATATATATATATATATATATATATGTCATCACCCTTCAGCTCGCAAAGGTGCATAGTTCATTATCGAACTTCCTGCCCCATACTTTCCGCTAGACGTCTTTATTTATCATCCTCACCAATTTCATTTCTGACTCCAGTTCTCTTTTCCGTGTTTTTGGGTCTTTCCCTACCTCTCTCATGTGAGTTGTGTTCGAGTTGATGTCTTTTGATCTCCTTGTTTGTGGGTCTTTCCCTGCCTCTCTCATGTGAGTTGTGTTCTTCTTCTTCTTCTTCCTCGTTCGCCTTCAGATTTCCACATTTATGACTCTAATAAAGGCAGTAGTCAACTCAAGGTTCCCGACATCTCCAAACAGTTTTTCGTTGACAGAAGTGGGTTGTTGCCATACGCTGTTCATTACTGTAGGTTGGGCAGTACTGCAGTAGGTGTTCGACCGTCATCGGGCTGGTACCACAGGTGCATAGATCTGTTGCACAAATCTTGTATTTGTGTTATAGATGGTATCTCAATCTGTTGTGTCCAGTGCGTAGCCGAAAAATGATGACCTGTTCTTTCCTGGATAGTTGATGATATGCATCATTTTTCAAATGGCCCGGGTGCTCTCTTTCCCATTTGGACTTGAATGAAGCCTTTATAGTAGTCTTTGCCGTTGCGTAAGTTGTCTCTATATCATTTTGTTGTAAGGCACCTCCTTCCTTAGCAAGTCTGTCTGCCTCCTCATTTCCTGGTATGTTGCAATGGGCTGGTATCCACTGGATAGTGCACTTGTTGAAGCATTTGGCCAGTCTTTCAAGGGAGCTTATCAGATCTTTCGATCATTTAGTTTGATGGCTCTTCAGCGCTGATATTACTGAGAGGGCATCTGTAAAGATTACTATCTGTTTTTCTGCCTGTGCTTTGCATTCAATAAGAGTTTCAGCTGCCTGTTTCAGGGCTTCTGCTTCAGCACTGAAGTTATTGCAGTATTTGCCAGTGGCAATTGCCATTGAGTGGATTCTATTCTTTAATTTTATGAGGATGCCGGCACCCCCATTTTCAACTGCATTTTTTGCTGAACCATCAGTATATGCATGTGTCCAAAGCTTTGCTGGAAATTTTTGGTCAATATACTTGGTTGCTGTCGTAGATTTCCGATAGGAGAATTAAGACTAGGTTTGGTCCCTTCTGAATAGGTTTGAATAGGTGATAGACTCAGTGAGAGTTAGTGAAAGGTAATAGAATTTCCACACACGTGAGATGATAGATTTGATATAGTGGCTGTCTCTGAAAGCGAAAAGAATTCTTCTTTCTCTCACCTATCTTCTACAACAGTTGTTACAGCGTCAGACAGACTACACCAATATACATATTACGTATATTTCTATCACTCACAGGCACGCACATACACGTGACGACAGGTAAACACACAGACGTGGGAAAACTATAACAATGATATATATATATTATCTAGAACGAGCTGACCAAACACGATTATTTAGTTCAAGAGCGATTTTAATATCAGGAAAAATCGGCTCACAACATCAAAGAAAGTACATCAAGGAAAATACATATACACATAGTCACAAAACTTCAAGGAAATGTTGCAAGGATGATAGCCCCGTTATGGTGTTAACTCTAGGTTTAGCCCGGCCCCGTTAAGAGAACAGATGATGGCGCCCGAGTCACAGATACATAGGGTTTGAGTCTAAGAGTTTTTCTTTGTTTTATCTCGTAATTATATGCACAGAGTTTGAAAAAAATCTGATTTAACCTAAGACAAAAACACAAGAACTCTAGCCTTAGCAACAAATTATGCAGATTGAAGAAAACAAATAGGACAGCAACAGGGTGTCAAAGATATAATAGTGAAAATATCACTCAAACCAGCGTACACTCATTCATTCCGCCATGGCTTCTCATTCAGGTACTCACGACTTTGCTCGCTGCCTCTTGGAACACACTGATTTTAGATCTTTACACAGACTAAAAAAAAATGCAGTCTTCTGCCAAGAAGTCCCCAGTTCCAAAAGACGTATTTAACTCGGAGTCTCCGGGAACGACTACTTGGGTGTGCAAATTTGTTCAAATGTCTGATTAAGTCACCTAACAATTATTCCAGGCGCGGGAGTTAGCAGAGCACAGTGTCAATAGCGTAGGTTTCTAAAAAATGATGAATGTCAGGTCGGTGCCTTCCCTCAGTATAGGATTCACTTTAGTCACACCACAGATTTGTCCACAAGATATAATCTAGTCGGGAAATGATTGTTAATATTCACGCCACCAGGCAGCAAATTATATAGAGTTTCTAGAAGAAATTAAGTGCTGGCTCCAAGGTCCAGTATTTATCATTACAGTCTTTGAAAACCCGTTATAGGGATATTAGTATTTCTGTCTAACTTGCACCGTCAGATCAGTGTTACTTGAGAAAACCCACGTGGTTCAAAATAAGGACTGTCTATTTCTTCACAAGTATGGAAACTACTACTAGGTGCTGGTAAAGTTAGGGTCACCCCAAAACTTTCACTGTGTGGAGGAAAAATAACACATATAATATAATAAACAGAATCTGTACTGGTTAAAACTTACATTTAAACTTGCAAGCAGAGAGCTTTGCTTATCATTTAAACTTCCCGTGACGTAAGTTATATTTAAAAATCAGCAATCCTCATAAATTAAGAACACGTGCGTATTCCGTCACCATTCATGAGGCTGGATTCTAGAGTTAATACGTTAGTTTAGAAAAATACACTCGACTGAGTATTAGCAGTTAAATTAAATTTATAAATAGCTACAATTGCCGTTATAAGCTAGAAATTTTAATTTTATTCTGCTTTCCACTGAATGCTTCCCTAGAAAATATAATAGCCTACCACTTTATTTCTCTTCTGCGCTAAAGAAATAGATTAAAATGAATTAAGCGATTTAACACTTTAACACTCACAAAATCTATATATCTATCATATTAATTACCTCAACCACAGAATTACAGGTAGTCGCACAACTTAAGAATAAAAATGCTGAAAATATTTCTGGAAGTCTAGAAGTTCGACAAATTGCCGAAACAAACTGAGATCTTCGCTAACAGCTATTCTGTTTTCGAGCGACCTATCTACTGTGGAGTCTATGAGCGAGAATGAAATTAAAGTTTCAAACTTGGCCAATATCTTAAAATCAGACAAAGGGCCCAAACTTACTTCGCCAAGCGAAATTATCTCCCCTACTCCCAACATTTACGTCCGCTTAACGCGTGTCGTAACTGTCACCTACTGACCACGATGTACGCGTGTCAGTTTCAAATCCCAGACAGCCTGACTCCATTGCAGGGCAGTTTTCACACTACAGCTGACCATGGCCCAAGTGAGCGCCGTGTCAGTTTGGGATTTTCCAGACAAATGTCTGGATACTGACCGGTGCAGATGTAAAGTATCACACCTCACCGGGACTAATGCCGAGAAGAAACTCGCGCGCTCGGTGAGAATGTAGACGATTTGCTACGTCCTATGTTCAGCGAACCGACTTATCACGCCTTATGACGCCCTGCAGCCCTGACATCTACGTAATATCGTCCTAGCGCGATTCTCAGTTTAAGAGAAAGGAAAACAGGTAAAGTTTGCGAATTATATGAAAATAATATACGCAAAACGAATGGATGAAAAATATACAGGAAAAAGGAAATACAGAGATAATAAAGAGAGAATTTGGTGAAAGAATAGGAAGAAAATGTAGGAAATTAAATGAATATAAACCCTACGTGACAGAGCCTCCCCCCTTTAAGATATGGAAGCACTCCATGTCTACGTTATGGAGTTTAATTTCCTATAACCGTAGCTTCGGGGTGTCTGTCCTCTTCCCTCTCATCTTCCCCCTCCATCTCTGTCCAATTCCTACTCAAGTCCACTCCTCAAAGTTTCCTTCCCCCGGAATGTCTCCCATGCGCGCTTGAAAGAGCGTCGCCGCTTCTGACATTTTTGAAAGATTTCCTGTGATAGCGGTGGAATATCCCTGCCACTATCATCATCTTCGTCAGTTTTGGCGATCGTCAGGAGATGGTCGGAGGTTGGCACTGGTTTTTCCAAGTATCTCTTTAAGAGATTTAAATGGAAAACCTTCTCCTTTCCTTCAATAGAGATCTGGTAGTTAGCCTTAGAAATCTTTTTCAGGACGGTAAACGGCCCTTGCCATCCGATCTTCAGTTGGTTGTTCTCGGTAGGGAGCAACACCAAAACTTTCTCTCCTGCTTCCAGTTCTCTCTCTTCCGCGACTTTCTGTCTCATCAGCCTTTTCGTCTGTCAGAGACTGAAGTAAGGCTTCAAGCGGGCCCTTAATGGGTCTGCCGAATAAGAGTGTAGCTGGCGGAAATCCTGTGGAAGTATGAGGAGATTCTCTGTAGCCAAATAATGCTGCAGGAATACAGAGATCCCAATCTTCAGGTTTCACTTGTGCCAGCTTACTTAGCATCATGGTGAGGTTTCCATTAGCACGTTCCACGAGCCCATTTCCCGCCGGAGTATATGGCTTAGTGTGGATGTGCTGGGTCCTCAAGATCTTAACGATCTCATCCATCAACAGGTTTCGGTATGGAGATCCATTATCCGTCAACACTTGCTGAGGGAATCCCAACCGAGTGAAAATCTGCACGAGGGCTTCTGCGACATGCTTGGCATCTGCGCATGTTAGCGGGATAGCTTCCGCCCATAAAGTGCATGTATCAACTAAGGTCAGGATAAACCTGTTCCTTCTTTTAGTCCTTTCGAAAGGCCCTAAAATGTCGATCACTACCCGTTCGAATGGTGTTCCCATTATTGGCATTTCACCCATGTGGACTGGGGGGGGGGGTCCGTTGCTTGGGTGGTACACGTTGGCACTGGGCACAGGATTTGACATATCTGATAATATCAGTATTCACTCCAGGCCACCAATAATGAGTGGTTATACGTTGGTTTGTGGCGTTCTGTCCCATATGTCCGCTAAAGGGAAGAGAGTGCCCCATTTCTAGGATTTGGCTTCTGTACTGTTTCGGTACTAGGAGCTGGTTGTAACCTTGGTCAGGCTTGCCCGTTCTCCGATAAAGTACGCCATCCTCAGAAAAAAATGTCCCCGTGCTGTTTGGGTTCCTTCGCCATGGGCAGTTTCCTAAAGCAGGGTGCCAAAGTAGGATCCTTTTGTTGCGCTTCTTTAAGTTCCATAGGTAACAAATTTGGCGCAGGCTCCCGTTCCTTCTTGGTTTGCCCTCTTGTAGTTACTGCTGCCACAATCGGCTCTTCCGGTTTCCCAATACACACGTATCTCATGCCAAGTATGACTGGGTAGATGGGATCATCCATAACAGCCGCTTTGATCACACCTCTGACAAAGTCAGAGTGTATCTCCACCAATGCGATGGGAAGCGCTGTAGGTGCATCACTCTTACGAACTCCACAAAGTTGGACGGTCTCTGCTGTCTCTTGACCGGGTTTGACCAGGTTCCTGGCAACAATGCAATCATAAGAAAGCCCCGTGTCAAATAAGCAAGAAGTTTGAGAACCGTTCAAAGTAACAATACCTCGCGTTGAGGGTCTATCCCCAAGAGGTTGGGAATCACTGTCAATAATTCCGCCTTGCGAGACTGTTAATAAGCATCCGATGCGTTTAGGCTCGGTGTGCTCGGTCTGATCATATGTCCCGTGCTCAGGGGTTCTCCCTTTGCCACCTTGTCCTTTCTGGCTACGCTGCCATGTAGGGCGGTCGGGTTGATCAGACTGTTTGGGGTGGTTGGGGTACTTGTTCTTGTAGAACTTGGATTTTTCAGGAGGGGGGTTTTGAGGTCCAGTTTCTCTGTGGTTGTTTTGGTTAGAAGCCTGAGAAGATTGCTCTAGGTTATGTTTTCGAAAATGCTCCTCTGTCGGTTTCCGCTTTGTGGCCGGTAGTTCAGCCAGCGCATTGTGATAACGCTCAGACTTTTCCAAAATGTCTTCAAGTTTTTCTGCCCCCTGCTCAGCGAGAAATCTCCGGGTATCAGCAGACAAAGTGTTCTTTATTTGTTCAGTTAGAACAAGTTCCTCAAGACCTTCATAGGTAGAGGGGAGCTGCGAAAGCTCAAGGCACTTTGTTAGATATCCCTTAAGACGAGATGAGAACTGGTGAAAAGTTTCAGAATTCTCTTTCCGGCTGTTGCGAAACAGTTGCATAAACTTGCGAGCGTTCATTTCAAAGCGCTCCAGTAACGCTTTCTTCAACACATCGTAGTCGTCTTGTTGGCTACTTTCCAGCTTAGAATAAACATCATAAGCAGAACCTTTTAGGGCCTGGGAAAGTTTCATATTCCAACGCGACCTCTCTAAACCGTACAGAGTTGCAATTTTCTCAAATTTTTCTAGCCAAGTGTCAATCTTCTCATTTGGACAAGGGAAAGACTCAAGGGTGAAAGACATAGCGTTGAGTTGAAGAGATTGAGTGTTAGAAGGATCAGTTAAGGAAGAATGAGGAGAAGACTCTCCATTGCTGGAGGTAGAGGCAGCGCCAAGACTTTGGACTTCTAGAGTTTCCATTTCCTCGTCCATTTTCTTCTGCTGTAATAGACGGTCTGCTTCTTCTTTCCTCTCCGCATCTTCTTTTTCCTCTTTAGCTTCAGCTGCTTTCCTCTCCGCATCATATCTCTCAAGTTCGTCTCTGACAAAAGCTTTCGCTTCCTCTCCTTCCAGTCCCTCCTCTCTCGCTTCGTCCCTGAGAAATTGTCTAAGCTTTGCCCTCTCGGCCATATTATGTCAGTGACTGAGACTAGTGGAAAACGAAATTAGGAAAAAGGATACACTGGTTCCTACCACTTACGAGAAAAAAAAACCAAAAATTCAACAGATGATATATTTAACCCTGGGATACCTCCTCCAAAATAAAATCTAACTATCGCTGCTATTATCGGCAATAAAGCACTCAATGCAAAACACGACTACGCAAAATAAATGGTAGTTAAGATTACAACTGAAAAATAAGTTGCTACAGTGGAAAAGCAAAAGAATATTGCAAAAATTAAAGAGAAAAATAATCCCTTAATTTTTAAAAATCCACTATAAGTTCGCCCCTGAAGTCAGATCGGGTAAGGGAGAGAATTAATCTGGACAAAAAGTCCGAAACACCCTCCTTAACTTAGTTCAAACGCCGTTCTGCCTCAGTACCCAGTGAATGTTATACACTCACCACTTTACCAGCATTTAGTATTACAATCAGCAGTTAACATATATCCCGACAAAATCAACCTGTAACCAAAATGTATATTATTCAAAGATGCTGTGGAAAAAAAAAACTTATTAGTTTGTGTGGTCAGCACGCCCGTAAACAGATCGCTAGTCTAGGGGGTAATTTTTTTAAAGATATAACAACTCACAAGACATCACACTCTTACTCTATATCAGAATACAGAATCTTAAGTTCAAAATCCAGATAGACGAGTCCACGTTTGTCGTACTCGTCTTCCTATTCTAAGTTCAAAGACCGGAAACGAGCCCTCATTTGTCGTAGTGTCTCTGAAAGCGAAAAAAGAATTCTTCTCTCTCTCACCTATCTTCTACAACAGTTGTTACAGCGTCAGACAGACTACACCAATATACATATTACGTATATTTCTATCACTCACAGGCACGCACATACACGTGACGACAGGTAAACACACAGACGTGGGAAAACTATAACAATGATATATATATTATCTAGAACGAGCTGACTGTCGTGGAATATTCTAATCCACATATATAAATTATTAGGTAAATATGAAGCCTAACAAATAAAATTAATAAAGAGAAGAGCAATGGAAAAATAACAGTGCTTTCACAATGACTGTACTCTAAATCCCCTTGTTTTCTACTGCGTATGCAAATTGTAACGTTTCACGTTGATATTAAAGACCTTCTGCAACATACACGCGTTTCCCAAACACACAATAAAATGTGCTGCCTTTCTAAGAAAAACCTTGAAATATGCAAGTTGACCTAAATTTTAAATTCCATTCATGTCTTTTTCTACACTATGTTACCAAGATCAAAAGACAGATGGACAAAAGGATAGCGAGAAGGGAGAGGCAGAAAGCCGAACACTAAACACGCTTCGCGCGATACACAAATGCTGCCATCACGCGTGTAAGACTACATGCACTAACTTTTTTTCAGACGGACAGTGATAAAATACATTACCCATCCCAGAGTTAGGTTTATAAATCCTGAAAAACTCTTATTAGAAAAGATAACATTAGATGGGTTTACGGTTGAAAACATAACAGTACCCAGACAGCACATCTTCGAAACAGGAGGTAGAAAATACATATTTTGAACGCAGCCACGTAGCTCTTTTAAATTTGGATATTTGGGTTCCTTAGGGCTTGCTGACCAAGAATATGTAAAACGTTACGCAAATAGTCCAGGAATTAATAAATTACACTGACAAACAACATTTTTCTTTCTTATATAAGAATAAGTGTTCTTAGGTCAGTTTCTTGCACTGATTTCAAATCTGAAATCCGTTTATCTCTATCACGTCGGGTTCTTAAGATATTTGTGAATAAATATATTTTTGGGAAACCGTTATTTTCTCCGTTTCATTTTTACTATATAACTTATTAAAAATTAATAAAAAGCAACATAATTCTACTTTTTATACTGCTAAAAGATGCATGACATATGTTACGCGATTTTTCAAATAGTTACTGTTTTTTGAAATAATTCTGAGCAAAATATGGCTTCTAGAAGTTGTAGAAATTCGGCTGATCTGTTCTGTTACGTGTACGGATGTTTTACCGATCGTGTTGACCAGAAAAACTTTACACCATTACTAAAGAAAGCATATGAACTTTATTTCGATTCGAAAGTTGATGATGCAAATAAATCTTGGAAGCCAAATGCAGTTTGTTCGATACATTGGCAGGTTGGTTACGAAAATCGCCGAAGCATAAGTCGATGCCTTTTGGAGTGCCAGTAATATGGCGTGAACATACAAATCACACTACTGATTGTTACTTCTGCTTGACAAATATCCATGGTTTCACTTTTAAAACTAGAAAGTCTGTGGTTTATCCAAATATTGAATCGGTTTCGAAACCAGTGCCTCATGATCCAATCACGTGTCCGATCCAAGTACCACCAGAACAATATCCGCAGGTCGTGAATGAACCATCAGAAAGTGATAGTTTACCTGCTTTAGAAACTAATTCTGACTCAGATTACATACCGGTGAATGATGGTGTTTACTTAATTAACCATTCAGAACTTTCAGATCTAATACGTGATCTCGCTCTTATCAAAGGACAAGCGGAATTACTCGGTTCGCGACTCAAAGAATGGAATCTTTTAGCGCCCAATACTCCGATATCTAAATTTCGTCATAGATACAGAGAACTTGTTCAATACTTTGAGATGGATGATGACATTTGCTATTACAAAGATGTAAACGGTCATGAGCACATAGTCAACGAATGGCGATTTTTCATCGATTCTTCCAAGACTAGTCTAAAAGCCGTGTTATTGCATAACAGAAATTTATTTTCATCAATTCCAGTTGCCTACTCTGTTCATATGAAAGAAACTTATGACAATATGGCTATACGTTTGGAAAAAATAAAGTACAATGACTACCAATGGCGGATTTGTGGAGACCTAAAGGTCATTGCAATTCTCACGGGCATGCAGACTGGGTATACTAAATTTTGTTGCTTCCGATGTGAATGGGACAGCCGCAACAGACAGGAACATTATGCAAGAAAGGTGTGGCCTATCCGGGATCGTATGCAGCTCGGGCATAAAAATGTAATACACGAGCCATTAGTTAACAAAGACAGCTTCATTTTACCACTGTTACATAGAAAGTTGGGGCTTATGAAGAATTTTGTAAAAGCGTTAGATAAAACGAGCAAAGCTTTCACTTATCTTCGAGAAAAGTTTCCGCAAGTTAGCGATGCAAAGATAAAGGAAGGTATCTTTGTAGGACCTCAGATTAGGAAAGTTATTGCAGACAAACAATTCGAGAACTTGTTACATGGTAGTGAACTTCGCGCATGGATGGCATTCAAATCGATCGTCGATAACTTTCTGGGAAATCACAAATCTGTTGACTATGTTGCATATTGTTAAGCAGTGCATAGTTGCATACAGAATTATGGGCTGTAACATGTCCCTCAAAATCCATTTGCTCGATTCGCATCTTGACTCTTTCCCTGACAACCTTGGCGAAGTCAGCGATGAACATGGAGAACGATTCCATCAAGATATCGCCGTAATGGAGTCACGTTATCAAGGACGGTGGAGTGTGACCATGCTTGCTGATTATTGTTTGATGCTTCATCGCGATGTACCACATGCCATTCACCGACGAAAGTCAACTGCAAAGAAATTCAAGCCTACATAACTGTTATACTTCATGTACGAATGATGTTGTAATACTGTATGCGTTGTTAAAAAAAACTTCAATTGCGTATTTCTAGAGATCCCGACCTGATAGAGAAAAACGGTTTGCAGATTTAAAAACAGCGCATTAAAAGTGACCAGAAAAACATAGAAATGTTAGAGAAAGAAAAAAAAAGTTTTTTTTTGTTAGTCAGTGTTATACCCAAAATAAAATAGTGGGGATGCCTGACAGCATGGAATCATTTCTGCTCATAAAATTTTTTTATAACGTGTTTGAAAAAAATCTTACGTTACAGAATTAGCCTACCATGTAAACTCCAAATTGATTGGAGCGCAACAAATGAAAGACTAACCACGATTGGTCGGGCTATAAATACTATCTTTCGTTGTTAGGGGAGACGTGAAAAGATAACATTTTTTCAAACACTTGTCGAAACGTGGCTCATTGGCCAGTCTCGCTGATATACTCACTTAGGAGCGTTAGTTCGAAACCACTAGTGCAAATAATCTTGATAAAGCAACAGTGCGTTGAAGCCAGCTCATATTTGTGTTAAATAAAAGCCTGGAACATAAGCAGATGGGAATTTGTGCCAGTAATTGTGCCAGAATTCATTGCTAATCAACGTATCTGTGTTTATTTCCATGAAATTGTGGTAAGCTTGAACCATTCAGTATCTTTTAATGAAAATTGAATGTAAATTGTTAATTTATGCCTGTATATATATGTCTAGTTCAGTGGCAAACAGGAGATAAAGCCTATAATGCTCCAGCCTGAACAGAGGGTGTCGGAGGAAAGTCAAACGGCATGGAATGGCCAAATAGTACACTGACACCTGGATGATTGATTAGACAGAAATAATGCTGGAAGTGCAGAGGCGTGGTAACCATTAAGGAGGTAAATACTGGTATAAAGTATTTCAGATGAAGCTGACAGTTGGCCTAACGCTCTGAACTCAATTTTTATGTTGTGTTGTATTGTGTGTCAGTGTAGAACTAGAGTATCAATTAGTTATGAAGTAGAAGGTACATCCTTCTTGTTTTCAGGGACCGTGGTCTTGATGGTACTGAGCAGCACCTGGTCAGAGCTTTGCTGAATCCAGAGTCGGACAGCATACTCCTTGGTCCATTTAGCTATCAGTGAGGTGTCTCCAGAGCCCAGAGGAGAATTCGAGCAGAGGAGTCCTTCCCTGCCGCCATCACGCAAGATAAGCTGATTTGGCCAGCTGAGCTCAACATTATGTCCCCTCATCTTGAAATGACTTTGTAAAAATAACATTCAGAGGGGAATTTAATTGTCTTAATATCAGGAACTGAGAACATCTCCAATACTAGTCCCAAAAGACAAACTATTGAAGTCATGATGACAAATACCAACAGAGCTTGAACAAAACAAAACCAGTATTACCTCATATTACCACTACACAACTGACACACATAGGATATTTTAATAATATATGTCACTACAATATTCATATTGATAAAGTCTGTACATATACTTGTAATTAAAATTGATTGTGATTCCTGGTTCCTTTGTATTTGAATCAGGACACATATACCTTTATGATAACAATGAATACATATTGTTATTTGAAAAGTTATCAGTGACTCCTTAAGATATTCTCATAGAGTGTTATATGTATGTGAGTGTCACAGTGTTGTCAAGAGTAGTGGATTAAATTAAATTGTTTATCTGTCTGTTGTTGTGACTTACACTTCATCATACACATACCCTAGACACATAACGTAGTCATCACACTATTCCAGAATAATTCTGACTGAGATATATAGATATGTGGTAGCAAGTAAGGTTATCTATAATACACTACTCTTAATAGATATAGATACCTTCACAGCTGATCTCAGTCAGTACACTAAGTCCCCTATAAATATTTATAACATCCCACTTCACCACATATATTGGGGTCTCGCTCTTGGGATTTTGAATCTTTCCCTATTAAAAATATTGGGGGTAATTCACTTCAGGGAATATAAGAATTAAAGGTATCCTTGGGTGGAATTAAATAAGGTTGAGCTCACGGTGCCTGTGTTGTCCATTAGATATATTTAGAGATTAAATTGTTGGTTAGACATTGTAGAAATTTACCTGATAGACAATGGCGGACCTGGCCAAGTTTCGATCTGCTGCTGTACAGACTGCAAAAGAGTTAGGATTAGATGGGCAAGTTATGGTTGCCTATGTCACTACGGAATGTGACAAATTTATTGAACGCGAAGAAAGAAGATTAGAAAAAGAGACCGAAAGAAAGTTAGAGGCTGAGACTAAGAGGTTGCAAGCTGAGGCTGAGACTAAGAGGTTGCAGATTGAGGCTGACAAAGAGGCTAAGAAATTGGAAGCAGAAAGAGAAGACAAAAGATTAGCTGCAGAAAGGGAAGAGAAGAGATTAGCTGCAGAGAGGGAAGCAGAAAAGGAGGAGAAAAGATTACAAAGGGAACATGAATTACGACTAAGGGAGTTTGAGTTTCAAGGCCATGCTCCTGAAAATGGTGCCAGTCCCTTTGCCTCTGATGCTACGGTTACTCAGGGAGCCTCAACCTCAGCTATGAACTTTCATTTAGATCATTTTGTTGAGAAAGACGATGATATTGAGAGCTATATAAATAGATATGAACTATTAGCTACCACATATGGGTTAGAGAGAGAAAGGTGGAGCTTAAAGTTATCTCAGGGACTTCGTGGGGCAGCTTATGAAGTTTTTGCAAAAATGAGCAGAGGTGATCAGGAAAATTATGATATGCTAAAGCAGGCTCTTTTGTTAAGATATGAAAAGAATGCTGAATTTTATAGGAAAAAATTTAGGAATGCTAAACTACTGTCAGGTGAAACATATCACCAGTTCTCTGCACGAATAGAGACATACTTGGAGAAATGGACTTCTCTGGGGAAAACCCAAGATCTTAAGGAAATGTCCTTATAGAGCAATTAAGAGAGTCCATGGCTCCAGACCTGAGAAAGTTTCTCATGGAACAAGGTGCAGAGAGGCTGGGTGAGTTGCTAAATGTTGCTGAAAGGTATCAAGCAGCTCAAGCAGAGGTAACAGGTAATAAAAAGAAACAAGTGGATAACTTTAGGGCACCACAGAACTTTAATAAATTTGATCCTAGGGATCAAAATAAAGGTAAGCACCAATTTGATAGGCCACGGTATGACAATAAAAATAAATTCCCACAATTCGATGAAAGGAAATATGATGAAAGAAAATCTTTCAACCAAGGAAAAAGGTGGTGTAAAAATTGTAAGATGAACAATCATGACACTGACCATTGTAGAAGGAAACCTGTGTATATGGCAACCCTTCAGGTCAGGTCGACCTCAAGACAGGAGGAGGATATTATGTTGGATACCACTCCAGAAGAGATGAGGAAGGCACAGGCTGGGGATAAAACACTCAAGCCTTGTTTCAGAAAATTGTCAACTTGTCATACAACTCCAGGCAAGGGAGATTTTTACATGAAAAACAAGTTGATGTATAGGAAGACTGGAGCTAGATCCAATGGTCACGGACAGCTGGTTCTTCCAAAGAGATATAGGACAGACTTAATAAGGAGCCTACATGTGAAACCAGATGGGGACCATGAGAAGATAGGTACCATCATTCAAAAGGTGGCTCACAATTATTATTGGCCCAAAGCAAGATGGGACATTGAGAATTTTGTAGAAAGGTGTAGCATAGCACATGAGGGAACACCCACAAGTGGGAACATGGATCAGGACCTGGACACGCCCCGGGGCAAAATTAGGCCTGATAATAAAAAGAGATATAAATTTGATAAAGTGGACCAAATGGAATGGGAAGCCCCTTTTCACGGACAAGCTTCACTTAACTGTTTTACAATGGCCACTATGCGGAGAGTGCAAAAGGATGTCTTACCCCAGGATAAGCCGAAAATCCCTCAATCGGACTTAAACAAACTGGAGGAAGAGGATGTAGGGAGGAAATCTCTCATCAAGAATTTTAAGTGGGGAGAAAGCCCCAAAAGAATTGGTAGCGGTCGTTTTGTGAATGATAATTCTGGGAGGAAAAATCATCACTATAAAGCTTCGAGTGGAAGAGACCATACCGGTGCATGGAGAAATAGGTCCACACAATTAAAGGTCCATATGTAGCTTTGTTAAGAACGTGGACTGATGAAAAGGCAGAGGAAAACATTACATCTTCATACCAATATGTGAATGAGCTGACCACTCGGTTAAAAACTGGCTGGAAACTTGCCAATGAAAATTTGAAACAAGCCAGGAAGAAACATGCTGCCTATTATAACAGGAAGGCGAAGGACAGAAATTTGGCTGTGGGAGAGAAAGTACTGCTTCTTTTGCCTGGGAGTCAGAATAAGTTACAAATTGGATGGCAGGGTCCATATACAGTTTTAGAGAAGGTGTCTAGAACAAATTATAAGATAGATAAGAAGGGGAAAGAAAAAATCTATCATGTGAATCTCCTGAAGAAATATTTGGAAAGAGAACATCAGGAAGAGACACACTTGTTGACCTTTTCCATCGCCATGGAGATGAAAAAGGAACCACTTTCATCATTTGAGTATCCATTACACCCCTGTGAGACAGCAGCACAGGTGAAAATCAGTACACATTTAACGAAAACTCAGAAAGAGAGAGTGCAACAGGTTCTAAATAATCATGCAGAGGTGTTAACAGACCGACCAGGGCATACAAACCTATTGGAATATGATATGAAACTAATAGACTCCACACCTGTCTGTATGAAACCATATTCGATTCCGTTTGCTAAGGAGAAAGCTTTGAAGGAAGAGATAGACTATCTATTGAAGGAAGGAATTATTTCGCACAGTGAGTCTTCGTATAGTTCCGGTGTTGTACTCTTACGGAAGCCCTCTGGAGAACATAGACTCTGTATAGATTACAGGAGACTGAATGCTATTACAGAAGGACAGGTGGATCCATTGCCGGATACAAATCAGCTGTTTGCCAGACTAAATAAAGCTAAATATTTCTCAAAAGTGGATCTGAGTAAAGGATACTATCAGATGCCAGTAAAGCCTGAGGTTAGACCATACCTAGCTTTTAGTACCTCAGAAGGACACTATGAGTTTAATAGATTGCCATTTGGATTGAAGAATGCGCCTAGTGTCTTCTCTAGAATGATGAGAAAATTATTGGATCCTCTGAATAATCCCTGTATAACAAATTTTATGGATGATATCCTTATAGCAACAGAAACATTTGAGGAACACATTGACTCTCTGAACATGCTGTTTGATCGACTTAGGGAGGCAAGTTTAACAGCCCGACCAACCAAATGTTGCGTTGGATGTAAAGAATTGGAATTTTTGGGACACACAGTTTATCAGGGAAACATGACCCCTGACCCAAAGAATTTAGAGAAACTACAGAAAGCCCCGAACCACAAACCAAGAAGGACGTGAGATCCTTTGTCTCATTATGTGGTTTCTACCAGAAGTATATCAAAAACTTTAATTCCATATGTGCACCGTTAACTGAATTGACACGTAAAGGACATCCAGATCGCATTTACATGGACACCACAATGTGAAATGACTTACCAAGAATTGAAGGAAAAGCTCACAAGTAAACCCATTTTGAAATTACCTGACTTAGGTCAAGAATTCATAGTAAGGACGGATGCAAGTAATATTGGGTTAGGTGCAACTCTACTACAGAAATCAGATGCATTGGATGGGGAATTAAGCCCAGTGGCATATGCTAGCAGAAAGTTGAATAAAGCTGAAATCAACTACTCAACTAGCGAAAAAGAATGTCTTGCAGTAATATGGGCGATAAAGAAATTCAATATTTATCTATATGGGAAGGCATTTAAGTTGCAAACAGACCACAAACCTTTATCGTTTCTAGCACAGGCTAGGCATGAGAACTCCAGGTTACTCCGATGGTCTTTACTTTTGGCTCCATATAATTTTAGCATTGAGTATATATCTGGAAAAAACCAATTTGGGAGCGGATTTTTTAAGCCGCCATCCGTGTGATGAGAATCACCGTAACCCCAGAACTAATAATAAATTTCTCTATGTGTATATAGAATAAAGGACTGACATATAATGTCTGTTTTAAGAGGGGAGGTGTCGTGGAATATTCTAATCCACATATATAAATTATTAGGTAAATATGAAGCCTAACAAATAAAATTAATAAAGAGAAGAGCAATGGAAAAATAACAGTGCTGTCACAATGACTGTACTCGAAATCCCCTTGTTTTCTACTGCGTATGCAGATTGTAACGTTTCACGTTGATATTAAAGACCTTCTGCAACATACACGCGTTTCCCAAACACACAATAAAATGTGCTGCCTTTCTAAGAAAAACCTTGAAATATGCAAGTTGACCTAAATTTTAAATTCCATTCATGTCTTTTTCTACACTATGTTACCAAGATCAAAAGACAGATGGACAAAAGGATAGCGAGAAGGGAGAGGCAGAAAGCCGAACACTAAACACGCTTCGCGCGATACACAAATGCTGCCATCACGCGTGTAAGACTACATGCACTAACTTTTTTTCAGACGGACAGTGATAAAATACATTACCCATCCCAGAGTTAGGTTTATAAATCCTGAAAAACTCTTATTAGAAAAGATAACATTAGATGGGTTTACGGTTGAAAACATAACAATACCCAGACAGCACATCTTCGAAACAGGAGGTAGAAAATACATATTTTGAACGCAGCCACGTAGCTCTTTTAAATTTGGATATTTGGGTTCCTTAGGGCTTGCTGACCAAGAATATGTAAAACGTTACGCAAATAGTCCAGGAATTAATAAATTATACCCAAAATAAAATAGTGGGGATGCCTGACAGCATGGAATCATTTCTGCTCATAAAATTTTTTTATAACGTGTTTGAAAAAAATCTTACGTTACAGAATTAGCCTACCATGTAAACTCCAAATTGATTGGAGCGCAACAAATGAAAGACTAACCACGATTGGTCGGGCTATAAATACTATCTTTCGTTGTTAGGGGAGACGTGAAAAGGTAACATTTTTTCAAACACTTGTCGAGACGTGGCCTCATTGGCTAGACTCGCTGATATACTCCCTTAGGAGCGTTAGTTCGAGACCACTAGTGCAAATAATCTTGATAAAGCAACAGTGCGTTGAAGCCAGCTCATATTTGTGTTAAATAAAAGCCTGGAACATAAGCAGATGGGAATTTGTGCCAGTAATTGTGCCAGAATTCATTGCTAATCAACGTATCTGTGTTTATTTCCATGAAATCGTGGTAAGCTTGAACCATTCAGTATCTTTTAATGAAAATTGAATGTAAATTGTTAATTTATGCCTGTATATATATGTGTAGTTCAGTGGCAAACAGGAGATAAAGCCTATAATGCTCCAGCCTGAACAGAGGGTGTCGGAGGGAAGTAAAACGGCATGGAATGGCCAAATAGTACACTGACACCTGGATGATTGATTAGACAGAAATAATGCTGGAAGTGCAGAGGCGTGGTAACCATTAAGGAGGTAAATACTGGTATAAAGTATTTCAGATGAAGCTGACAGTTGGCCTAACGCTCTGAACTCAATGTTTGTGTTGTATTGTGCTCAGTGTAGAACTAGAGTATCAATTAGTTATGAAGTAGAAGGTACATCCTTCTTGTTTTCAGGGACCGTGGTCTTGATGGTACTGAGCAGCACCTGGTCAGAGCTTTGCTGAATCCAGAGTCGGACAGCATACTCCTTGGTCCATTTAGCTATCAGTGAGGTGTCTCCAGAGCCCAGAGGAGAATTCGAGCAGAGGAGTCCTTCCCTGCCGCCATCACGCAAGATAAGCTGATTTGGCCAGCTGAGCTCAACATTATGTCCCCTCATCTTGAAATGACTTTGTAAAAATAACATTCAGAGGGGAATTTAATTGTCTTAATATCAGGAACTGAGAACATCTCCAATACTAGTCCCAAAAGACAAACTATTGAAGTCATGATGACAAATACCAACAGAGCTTGAACAAAACAAAACCAGTATTACCTCATATTACCACTACACAACTGACACACATAGGATATTTTTAATAAAATATGTCACTACAATATTCATATTGATAAAGTCTGTACATATACTTGTAATTAAAATTGATTGTGATTCCTGGTTCCTTTGTATTTGAATCAGGACACATATACCTTTATGATAACAATGAATACATATTGTTATTTGAAAAGTTATCAGTGACTCCTTAAGATATTCTCATAGAGTGTTATATGTATGTGAGTGTCACAGTGTTGTCAAGAGTAGTGGATTAAATTAAATTGTTTATCTGTCTGTTGTTGTGACTTACACTTCATCATACACATACCCTAGACACATAACGTAGTCATCACACTATTCCAGAATAATTCTGACTGAGATATATAGATATGTGGTAGCAAGTAAGGTTATCTATAATACACTACTCTTAATAGATATAGATACCTTCACAGCTGATCTCAGTCAGTACACTAAGTCCCCTATAAATATTTATAACATCCCACTTCACCACACTGACCAAACACGATTATTTAGTTCAAGAGCGATTTTAATATCAGGAAAAATCGGCTCACAACATCAAAGAAAGTACATCAAGGAAAATACATATACACATAGTCACAAAACTTCAAGGAAATGTTGCAAGGATGATAGCCCCGTTATGGTGTTAACTCTAGGTTTAGCCCGGCCCCGTTAAGAGAACAGATGATGGCGCCCGAGTCACAGATACATAGGGTTTGAGTCTAAGAGTTTTTTCTTTGTTTTATCTCGTAATTATATGCACAGAGTTTGAAAAACAAATCTGATTTAACCTAAGACAACAACACAAGAACTCTAGCCTTAGCAACAAATTATGCAGATTGAAGAAAACAAATAGGACAGCAACAGGGTGTCAAAGATATAATAGTGAAAATATCACTCAAACCAGCGTACACTCATTCATTCCGCCATGGCTTCTCATTCAGGTACTCACGACTTTGCTCGCTGCCTCTTGGAACACACTGATTTTAGATCTTTACACAGACTCAAAAAAAATGCAGTCTTCTGCCAAGAAGTCCCCAGTTCCAAAAGACGTATTTAACTCGGAGTCTCCGGGAACGACTACTTGGGTGTGCAAATTTGTTCAAATGTCTGATTAAGTCACCTAACAATTATTCCAGGCGCGGGAGTTAGCAGAGCACAGTGTCAATAGCGTAGGTTTTCTAAAAAATGATGAATGTCAGGTCGGTGCCTTCCCTCAGTATAGGATTCACTTTAGTCACACCACAGATTTGTCCACAAGATATAATCTAGTCGGGAAATGATTGTTAATATTCACGCCACCAGGCAGCAAATTATATAGAGTTTCTAGAAGAAATTAAGTGCTGGCTCCAAGGTCCAGTATTTATCATTACAGTCTTTGAAAACCCGTTATAGGGATATTAGTATTTCTGTCTAACTTGCACCGTCAGATCAGTGTTACTTGAGAAAACCCACGTGGTTCAAAATAAGGACTGTCTATTTCTTCACAAGTATGGAAACTACTACTAGGTGCTGGTCAAGTTAGGGTCACCCCAAAACTTTCACTGTGTGGAGGAAAAATAACACATATAATATAATAAACAGAATCTGTACTGGTTAAAACTTACATTTAAACTTGCAAGCAGAGAGCTTTGCTTATCATTTAAACTTCCCGTGACGTAAGTTATATTTAAAAATCAGCAATCCTCATAAATTAAGAACACGTGCGTATTCCGTCACCATTCATGAGGCTGGATTCTAGAGTTAATACGTTAGTTTAGAAAAATACACTCGACTGAGTATTAGCAGTTAAATTAAATTTATAAATAGCTACAATTGCCGTTATAAGCTAGAAATTTTAATTTTATTCTGCTTTCCACTGAATGCTTCCCTAGAAAATATAATAGCCTACCACTTTATTTCTCTTCTGCGCTAAAGAAATAGATTAAAATGAATTAAGCGATTTAACACTTTAACACTCACAAAATCTATATATCTATCATATTAATTACCTCAACCACAGAATTACAGGTAGTCGCACAACTTAAGAATAAAAATGCTGAAAATATTTCTGGAAGTCTAGAAGTTCGACAAATTGCCGAAACAAACTGAGATCTTCGCTAACAGCTATTCTATTTTCGAGCGACCTATCTACTGTGGAGTCTATGAGCGAGAATGAAATTAAAGTTTCAAACTTGGCCAATATCTTAAAATCAGACAAAGGGCCCAAACTTACTTCGCCAAGCGAAATTATCTCCCCTACTCCCAACATTTACGTCCGCTTAACGCGTGTCGTAACTGTCACCTACTGACCACGATGTACGCGTGTCAGTTTCAAATCCCAGACAGCCTGACTCCATTGCAGGGCAGTTTTCACACTACAGCTGACCATGGCCCAAGTGAGCGCCGTGTCAGTTTGGGATTTTCCAGACAAATGTCTGGATACTGACCGGTGCAGATGTAAAGTATCACACCTCACCGGGACTAATGCCGAGAAGAAACTCGCGCGCTCGGTGAGAATGTAGACGATTTGCTACGTCCTATGTTCAGCGAACCGACTTATCACGCCTTATGACGCCCTGCAGCCCTGACATCTACGTAATATCGTCCTAGCGCGATTCTCAGTTTAAGAGAAAGGAAAACAGGTAAAGTTTGCGAATTATATGAAAATAATATACGCAAAACGAATGGATGAAAAATATACAGGAAAAAGGAAATACAGAGATAATAAAGAGAGAATTTGGTGAAAGAATAGGAAGAAAATGTAGGAAATTAAATGAATATAAACCCTACGTGACAGTTGCTATACACTTTCTTTGTGTTTCTGTCTGTGTTCCCTTACTTTCAATGCCTGGAATATCAGATGTTAACTCAGGAAAGCATCTTATTTTCCACAGTGGGATAGTTGAGCTTGTTTGGGGTTTCTTTGCAACTGAGCTTGCTAGCATGGTATTTTTGCTAATTTTTTTCTTTTGCTTGGGCTACAAAGTTAGTTCGCTTGAGACTGCCTCTTCCTAGCCTATTCATTCTTTGGAACATGGGGTGTCCTTCGAGTCTCTTAAATTGTTCAGCTTGTTGTAGGACTCTGCTGTCACGTCTATCCTCCATTGACTGTAGCCCTATAATGTTTTCCATATGGTTGATTTGTGTGGACTTTAGGGCCCCTGTTATAATACGTGCTGCTTGGTTTTGGAGTCTGTTTACTCTGTCAAAATTTGACTTTGCTGCCGTCGACCAAGGTGTGATGCCGTATTCCATAGCAGGTCTGACTCTGCCTGTGTACAGCTTTTTGAGGATATTCTCATCAGCACACCATGTGGTACCAGCTAACTTTTTCATGATGGCCATGCGAAGTTTTGCTCTTAGCTGTATTTTGTTTATCTGTGATTTCCACGTCATTCGGCGGTCTAGTGTGATTCCTAAGTATGTTGGTGTTTCATCTTCTCGTACTGCCTGCCCATTTAGTTGTAGCTTTGCTTGCTGTGGTTTACTTGACAAGGTAAAAATAGTGTGTGTAGTTTTTTGTTCATTTATTTTGAGCAACCACTTTCTGGACCAACATTCAAGGGCTAGCAGGGAATCCTGCATGCGCACTCTTGCTGTGGTCATGTATTCTTCTGAAGTCCACATGACCAGGTCATCAGCATAGAGGGAGTTGTGGACATTCTTGTGGATGTTTTCTGTTATATCATTTATATATATGAAGAAGAGTGTTGGGGAAAGGACCCCACCCTGTGGAACTCCATGTTCCATTGAAGTCTTTTTGCACAACTGTCCGTGCACCTGCACTCTAGCTGTTCTGTTTGTTAGGTAGTGGCTGATCCAGTTATACATTCTTCCACAGACTCTATATTTAAGCATTTTAACTTTTAGCCCATCTTTCCAAACTTTATCAAATGCTTTCTCCATGTCTACCCAGACTGCTAAAGTGTGCTTTCCTTCTTGGAAAGCATCTTCGATTTCCTGTGCAATGTAGGTGACTTGGTCCTCTGTAGACCTATGTTGCCTGAAGCCTGCTTGCCAACTTAATCTGGTATTGATCATTCTCTCCATAAGCTTTCCCGTGCAGCTTAGAAAGCTGATGGGTCTGTAGCTGTTGGGGTCCATTCGGTCTTTGTCCTTTTTGAGGATTGGAACTAGTACTGCTTCTTTCCAGGCTTGTGGTACAATTCCACGCTTCCAGCTGTAGTTCATAATCTTGAGGAGGACTTTCTTGGCATTAGGCCCTAGCTCTTTAAGCATGTCATTCGTTACCCTGTCTTTTCCAGGTGACTTTCTTTGTTTAAGGGATACAATGGCTGCCTCTAGCTCTCTCATGGTTTGGTTTGATGTCATGTGCTCTTCTGGAACAGTTGGTATATTTTGGTAAATTTCTTGCTCTTTGGTAATTTCCTGTTTTCTGTCCGGTGGAACATTTATCTGGCTCTCATGTGAGAATTTTTGAGCAAAAACATTAGCTGCTTCTTTCTTTGTGAGTATTTTCTCATTTTGTTGTAGGGCTATTTCCTTATTTTTGCCTTCCTCATCATTTAAGGCTTTGGCGAGCCTCCATAATTTTCTTCCATCTTTGTCGAGGTTAAGACTTTCTGTTGTTTTGATCCAACTATTTTTGGCTGAACAGTTTAACGTTTTCCTGTATTTTGCAGAGACAGCTTTGTAAGCGATGTTTGCCTCAACTGTTCTGTCCTTTTCTGCTACATGTCTGGCATCTGTTACCTGTTCTTCCAGTTCTTTGAGTTCTTCTGTCCAGTACGGCTTATAATATTTTCTCGCCCCTCGTGGTATTGATTCTAGGGCAGCTTTCAGAACTGCTTTGTTAAATTCGTCAGCTATTTCTCCAATTCTTTTGTTTTGGGTGTTTATGGAACCACAGTATTCATCTGTCAGTGCTGAGAACTTGTTCCAGTTGGCATTTTTGTAGTTCCAGCGGGGTAATGGTTTATGGAAGTGGAGTGTATGTTCCATATTGATCATTAGTTTGATTGGTTTATGGTCACTGCCTGCCAATTGGTTGAGCACAATGCGTTCAATCTTATGGTTGATGTCTCCTGTTGAGAAGGCAAGGTCGGGTGTCGAGGTCGATTGCCATCTTCTTGAGTAGAAGCTGGGTGTATCATCTGCTCTATTGATGAGTTGTAGATTTGAGTCAATCTCCCAGTCCACTACCTCAATGCAACGGGTATCAGCCTCTGTATAACACCACCTTTCTGAATGGCTGTTGAAATCACCAACAACCAGGCAGTTGGTGCGCCTAATCTCCATTGTGGCTAATGAAAGATCTCTATCTGGGTGGAAAGGGGGGGGGCATATAGGTTGTACACTATAACGGTCTGGTCATCTATAGTGATATCAACTCCTATAATTTCCGCCTGACCGTTTGTAGCAACGGAAAGCTCTCTGCTAGGCAACGAGTTTTTGATTAACATGAGTACTCCTCCCTTCTGTCCCTCTCTATCAAGCCGGAGGGTTTCATATCCTCTTACAGAAAATCTGTGGTTTGTGTTTAGGTGTGTTTCCTGAATGCAGGCTATGTCAATTTGCTCATCATGTAGTTTTTTTTAGCGAGCGGTAGTTTCTTCTTTAGGACACCTTCTGCATTCCATTGGAGTATATTTAGTGTTCTTTCCTGGGTGTTTTGGCCAGTCGCATTTTCCCTAATATTCCGCGCCCTGGCTGCACGATGCGAAGATAGGTGACCACCAGTAGCTTTGGGTGGGCCCCTTCGAGGCAGGGGGTCCGGCACTCTTCCCACATGGCGGGACTCCTTGGGTCGAGCACCATCTCGTCGAGTCATATTTGTGTCTGTCATCTCAAGTTGGTTTGCGTTGCACTATGTTGTGCGCCTTGCGGCCCAGTGCATCCGTCTTCAGCATGCATTTGTTCGGGACTGCTTCCCTAGCCTCTGGTTTTCCGTGACCTTCCTGCAAGGCAGCAGTTGTTTTACATCAGAGTTGTCCCTCCTAGGAAAGCTGTCTTACCGACTAACGAGTCTTTCCTACCCTTGTTTGTGTGAAGTTGTCCTTCACTTAGGTGGATTGTCAACCAAGACTATCGTGCACTTCCTGCACTGAATTTTTTTGCAGGGTTTACTCCCTGGCTTTAAGGGATAGAGGACAAACAGTGAAGAATGAGGCAAGAAAGTATTTGTCCCATGAAGTGGGGGTGGATTGGTGCAGACCAGAGCATGTAACACTCGCTGGTGGGTTGTGCATCCACACCTATAGGGTTCCACCTACCCCTCAGCTCATTTAGTCTGACCCCTCAACAAGGACCTGTCCGGCTTGGGTGACCCTGCCAGGAGTAAAACTCCCGCCGGCATAGCTCCCGGTATCATTGGGGCACTCAAGCTCTCTAACCACGGCAAGGTAGGCTTACATGTGGAGAGGAGTTGTGTTCGAGCTGATGTCTTTTGATCTCCTTGTTTATTCCAAAAGAAATGAAAGCTTATCTTATCTGTTGCATTCTGTTTTTTGCATCAGTGTCTGTCCCTCGTACGCTTTTCCTTCTAATTATCTATTTTTTCTCTTTATATGTACGGATCCACTGACTGTGGTCTTGCATCTTGTATTTTCTGTCTGTCTTGCGCCTAACTATGATATGGGACACACACACACACACACAAAAAAACCAAGGTCGGTGAACAAATCTAGAATTATATTTCTGTTGGTTAATGTCGAAGCTTTCAAATCACCTTTACAGCTGAAAAGAAGAGAAAACGTGATAAGGATATCCCTGTGACCCTCAACTTCTCGAACAGTTCTGCACAGAGCTATCTCTTCATTTGTATTTAAAATAACTGTTTTGAATTGTACGGAGACTTTGTAGACACCCTGTGTATATATATATATATATATATATATATATTTATATATATATATATATATATATATATATATATATATATATATATATATATATATATATATATATATATATATATATATTTATATATATATATATATATATATATATATATATATATATATATATATATATATATATATATATATATATATATATATATATATATATATATATATATATATATATATACTGCTCAAAAAAAGTTAAAGGCCACTTTCAATTTTTAGGTCATTCCAACTAAGCTGTTTTTTTTTAAACCTGAACACTCAGTCAAAAAAGTTTTGCTGCATTTTGTTGCATGCTTAAACAATGTTTGTTAATCTGACAATAAATCAAATCTGTGTTACGTGTGTGTACCTCCAAGGTCAATCAAATGTACGTGGTGGAAAGGGAAATAATGCATGTTTGAAAATGCTTCCTATGGCAAAGCCTGTTGATAACATTGCTGAAATTTGCTTTTCACGTGCAAGTCGTGACTATGGTGAACACATTTCACCCACTTTTCGGAAGGAACGGACAATGGGTATGTTTGTAACATTTCCATTTTAGCTATGGCTCAGCGTGTCTTGTCGTCTTGTGGTAGACCTTGGACGTCCTGACCTGCGTTGTTCTGCGACACTGCCGGTTGCATTATAACGATCACGCAGAGTTTGTATGACAGAGTGGGCAACTCCTCGCAGCCCTACATCATCCTGCAGCCATGCCATCGCTCTCCATCTGTCAACATTGGTCAAGCGTCTTAGCTGAGCCATGGCTAAAATGGTAAATGTTACAAACATACCCATTGCCCGTTCCTTCCGAAAAGTGGGTGAAATGTGTTCACTATAGTTACGACTTGCACGTGAAAAGCAAATTTCAGCAATGTTATCAACAGGCTTTGCCATAGGAAGCATTTTCAAACATGCATTATTTCCCTTTCCACCACGTACATTTGATTGACCTTGAAGGCACACACACGTAACACAGATTTGATTTATTGTCAGATTAACAAACATTGTTTAAGCATGCAACAAAATGTAGCAAAACATTTTTGACTGAGTGTTCAGGTTTTTAAAAAAAAAACAGCTTAGTTGAAATGACCTAAAAATTGAAAGTGGCCTTTAACTTTTTTTGAGCAGTATATATATATATATATATATATATATATATATACATATATATATATATATATATATATATATATATATATATATATATATATATATATATATATATATATATAAAATAATAATAATAGCCCCTTCAGTCATAATTGACTATGGGAATGCGCCCCTGAGGTGGCAGCCCTCAGCTGCATATTTTCCTGGTACTCATTTCGACGTTTTCTCCTCACCTCTGCTTGTTGTGTGAGCCTCTTTTCGCCCAATCTGAGGTGGCGCCCTAAATAGCATCGCCACTTAGTGCGACCGGCAGCTTCATCCTCCCATGTTGCTGGATCCATGTCCAGTGCCCTCATATCTCTCTTGCACACATCTTTGAACCTCAGCTGTGGCGCCCAACAGTTCTCTTGCCATCTGCTAATTGTCCGTAGAAAATATCTTTTGGGATGCGACCATCTTCCATGCGGCGAACATGACCAAG
Organism: Oreohelix idahoensis; assembly: GCA_024509875.1. NCBI lineage: Eukaryota > Metazoa > Mollusca > Gastropoda > Stylommatophora > Oreohelicidae > Oreohelix > Oreohelix idahoensis. Next base: position 29,009 of record JAMPIV010021913.1, read on the forward strand.
CCAGCGAAGTCTGCGCTGTCTAAGCAGTGTATACATACTTTGAAGGCCAGCACTTGACAACATCTCGACATTTGTCACTTTATCTTTCCACGAGATGCAGAGGATGTGGCGTAGACACCGTAAATGGAAGGTATTGAGCCTTCTTTCTTGCTTAGCATAGGTCGTCCAGGTCTCGCTGCCATATAGGAGTGTGCTGGTGACGCAGGCGTTATATACCGCAGCTTTGGTCTTCGTTGTGAGTTTGGCGTTTCCCCAAACACGCGATGTGAGGCGGGCAAAGGCAGCTGCAGCTTTGCCAATGCGGCTGTCGATTTCTGTGTCCAGTGAGAGTTTGTCATTGATGGTAGACCCTAGGTATGTGAAGTGGTGCACCACTGCCAATTCATAGTTATCGACAGTGATAACTGGTGCAGCACCCACATCCTGACTCAGCACATTCGTTTTCTTTAGACTTATTGTGAGGCCAAAGTCCTTGCATGCTTTAGTGAAGCGATTAATCAAGCTCTGAAGCTCCTGTTCGCTTTGAGTGACGACTGCAGCATCATCAGCGAACAACAAGTCTCTTAAAGTGACCCTTCTGATTTTTGTTTTTGCCTTCAGCCTTGAAAGATTAAACAGACGGCCATCTGACCTAGTGTAAAGGCATATTCCTTCAGTTGCATCTCTGAATGCATGTTTCAAGAGTAAGGCAAAGAAGATTCCGAAGAGGGTCGGAGCCAGAACACAGCCTTGTTTAACGCCACTTCGTATGTCAAAGGGCTGTGATGTACTTCCAGCATATTGGACTGTTCTCTTCATGTCTTCATGTAATGACTTTATCATTTCCAGCATTTTAGAAGGGCATCCTATTTTCAGGAGGATTTTGAAGAGTCCATCCCTACTAACCAGGTCAAATGCTTTTGTGAGGTCTATAAAGGCGATATATAAAGGCCTTTTCTGCTCTCTTGATTTTTCCTGAAGCTGGCGGAGAGAGAAGATCATGTCTGTTGTTGATCTGCCAGCTTGGAATCCACACTGTGACTCTGGATATATGCGCTCAGCTAACTTGTGTAGTCGCATTAAGATGACTTTGGCAAAAACCTTACCAACAATACTAAGAAGAGAGATGCCTCTGTAGTTATTGCAATCACTTCTGTCTCCTTTATTTTTATACAGTGTTACAATCTTGGCATCTCGCATATCTTGAGGAATAGTTGTCTCTTCCCAGCACTGGTATAGCATCTTATGCAGGGGATGTAATAGCGTGCTCTTACAGCATTTGGTTAAATCAGGAGGAATCCCGTCACTACCTGGTGCTTTGCCATAGGCCAAGCTATCAATGGCCTTGCTGAGTTCCTCTAATGTTGGTTCGGCATCCAGCGCCTCCATAGTTGGCAGACATTTGACAGCATCAAGGGCTGCAGGTGTAACGGTATTTTCTCTAGCGTAAAGCTCAGAGTAGTGCTCGACACACCTCTCAATCTGCTTACCCTTATCGGTTAGCTTCTCTCCGCTGATGGTTTTTAGCGGTGCCGTCTTACTTTTTGGGGGGGCCAAGTGCTTTATTTATACCGTCATACATTTGTCTAATGTTGCCTGTTTGCGCTGCGATCTGGATGCTCTCACTGAGCTGGAGCCAATAGTCATTTGCACAGCGTCGAGCAGTTTGTTGAACTTTGCTTCTCGTAGCCTTCAGGATCTGTAGGGTTCTGGCACTCGGTGAACGTTTGTATTCATTCGTAGCACTGCGCTTAGCTTCAATGACAGGTGCCATCACATCTGATGAAGCATCAAACCAGTCATTTGACTTTGCCGTTTTCTTACCAAAGGTGGCAAGTGCAGTACTTTGAATGGTGTTCCGTAGATGCTCCCAGTTCTCTGTAATAGTATCACCATGCTGAGGGCTACTGAGCACTTTCTTGAAGGTCGCAGTAAATTGAGCGATCATGACAGGGTCTGACATCTTGCTGGTATCAATGCGTGGTTTCCCTTCATGTCTGACACTATAGAGTTTTCTTGGTTGTGGTATGATTTTGCAGCAAACCAAGGAGTGATCTGTATCAGAGTCTGCACTATGGTACGAGCGCGTGGAGAGCACAGACCTGAGAAGTGGCCTTCTGACGAGAATCAGGTCCAGTTGGAGCCAGTGCTTGGATCGTGATTGTCTCCATGACATCTTATGCTGGGGTTTTGTCTGAAAGTAGGTGTTGGTCACGCAGAGGTCATGGTGGACGCACAACTCTAAGAGCCGTTGTCCATTTTCATTCATCTTGCCAATACCAAACCTGCCCAGACATGAACGCCATAAAACATTATCGGCACCCACTCTAGCGTTAAAGTCACCAAGGAGAACAAGCTGTTCTTGCCTAGGTATGCTTTTGATGACTGCTGCTAGATTCTCGTAGAACTCATCTTTAGCTTCTGAGGCAGAGTACAGAGTAGAAGCATACACACTGACAAGGGTGATGGGACCTGTGCTAGCTTGCAGGCGGAGCGTTAACAGGCGTTCTGATCCATTCTCACCTGGTTCAACCATTTTAGTTAGCGATATTTTGACCGCAAAACCTACTCCGTGTTCTCTAGTTTTATTAAGATCTTTCCCTTGCCAATAAAATGTGTAGTCTTTCTCGCTCACCGTTCCAGAGCCCGCCAGGCGCGTTTCCTGAAGTGTAGCTATATCCACCTGAAGTCGTTTAAGCTCATCATTAATTATGGCTGTCTTCCTTACATCGTTTACGTCCTGTAGGTTTTCAGATAGTCCAGTCAACATAGTCCGGACGTTCGAGCATTCCAATCTGAGAGTTTGCTTATTTCTATTATTACAATAATTGCTTGGTGCTAAACTTTCTGTTCACAGTTCGGGTTTGACCCTAATCCCCATGCACCCAATGGGGAAAGCAGACAGTGGCGGGACAACACCTTATTGACTGGGGGCTGCCCAGCTTGAAGCGAGCGGTAGCTGTCCAGTGAGATCCTAAAACCTCTCCCACTGTCGGAAGTAGCCCCTGGCGCCATGCCCTACGCCAATTGGGCAAAATGCTTATAACCGGTAACTGCTACTTCCCGTGTTTTGCCGACACCTATAGGGTGAAGCTGGAGTGTCCTCTCCAGGGCACGAGCTTGGGCACAGTTATATGGAGATCAAGCTGTTGCCCATGCATCATGTTCCCCCTCTCCACACAGCTGGTAGATCCAAAGGAACGGCAGTAGCCGATACAGTTTGGTACCAGCCACGTCGCAGGAGTTGCCAGAATAATGTCGAATCGATATTAGACTGCCTTAGGGACTCCGACTCCGGATTTATCCTCAGGGTTTACTCCTGAAGCCAATTCCATAAATGGATATTCCCGCAAGGCAGCGGTGGTTTGAATTCAGAGTTCCGTCTCTTAGATAAGCTACCAACCAAGGATCACGAGCCCTATCTGCCCGAAGCTGCTGGTTTTAAGGCGCCAGTCGCTCGCCTTTGCCCCTTCTCCCGTCAGTGGAAACAGTTCCGCCGGGCTCAAATTTGGCCACACGTGAAGGCCGTGAGCTGGACTTGGTTGTCAGAGGCTGCTTGAGGCGCGTGCCATAGAAGTATTTATAGATATATATGACTTAGCATTTTTTTCTTAAAGGCCAATGCATCTTGTGGAGCTCAGAAATATTTATTGAATATTGAATATAAATTTTCAATCTAGCGCTAATAGTAAGGCCTGTAAAGTATTTAAAAGGGACCTCGCAAAGTTCAGGTTCTCACACAGCTTAAAACCGCCATTAACTGTAGACGCCACAGCAGACATGATGACCTGAGTTGTACGGCTTTTTTTCAGTCATTTATTCTTTTAACAATGCATCAACTGTCCTTTGCCCTTTATGGCTCCCGATGTCTTTCTGATGAGATGAATAAAGCGACGGTTAATATGAAGTTGTGTACTTGACAGGCAGCCTCATCAAGTTTAACAAACTGCTACAAAAACCACTGCTGAAAACAGATCAATGCTTTGGTGTGAGCTTCTTGCGAGAGGCCAATGCAGGTGTATTTCCTTGCTCCATATGAAGCACTCAATTCCACTCAATGTTTATTGGGGGCGGGAGAATCACCGTGAAAAAAAACTGCTTTCCTATATCATTACATAAGCTCAACAAACAACAATAGCATTTACGCTTAAACAAAGAATTTGACGGTACCATGCAAATGTGGAATTGATGACAAGAACCAGACAAGTGCCAATGGAACAAGAGTTGAGAAGAAGACGCTGGTGATGGATAGGACACACATTGAGGAAACCTGTTGATAACATTACAAGGCAGTCCTTATTCTGGAATCCAAAGGGAAAGAGAGGCAGAGGTAGACAAAAAACACACGGAGAAGAGAGATGGATACAGAGGTGAAAATGATGAGGAAAACATGGAAAGAACTTGAGCGGATGGCACAGGAGAGGAAGACTTGGCATGTGTTTGTTGAAGGCATATGCTCCTCGGGGAGCTAATGGGTATTGATTGATTGATATTGATGCTATTGGTTGTCATAGAAACGACAGCCACATATTTGAGTTTAATGCTGTATTTCAACTTGCTAAAGGTAAAGGTAAAGGAACACGTTACACGCCCATTGAGGCATATTGGGAATATGGTGTTAGGCCCATATTATCTTGACCGTCGGCACACTAGGGGTGATGTGGTCGGCATCACGCCGGCTGCCTTAACCTTCCCAGAGTTGCTCTGGTACCCATTTGGGGCTGGGTCGACCCAGGAGCCGTTTGTGGCCTAAAAAAATCCCACCGCATCTGGGGATCGAACCATAGACCACTGCGCTAGGAAGCCAGTGCACTAACCACTATGCTACCGCTGCTCCAACTTGCTAAGGCCTTTGCAATTTTTTATTTTTATTTTTTAAAATCTTGAACACCAAAGTTGAATACACAGTTCATCATGACATTTCAAAACTTTCATCAGTGCAGTTTTTTACAACTGTTGTAGATTTTGGACTAAACTACATCGTCCTGGACATGTGCCCTAATTTAACCGACGGACCCTGAGTCTAGGTTGAAAGTAGCACGCCTCGACAACACCAGGAAAAATTTTATTTAAAAAAATATATATGTGTAAATTTCATGTTGATTCGTGAATGGAAACAAAAGCAAGTTTAATACACTTAGAAGCACACACAAGTTACGAGATATTAAACGTTTTTATTCATAAAAAGTGCAGTTTTACAAAGAAAAGCACTAAGTCTAAGTTATTTCTAAGTCTAAATAAATAAATCCAGAACGCATGTTGCTAATGATGGTGATTTAAAAAAAATTCATAGCATCCCAAATGATCAGAAAAATGGATTAATCACAATGTTATTGTTTTTTTAAATGTATTTGCTTTTTAATTTTGGATGATATTTTTTCTTTTATTATTATATATTGTCGGCGTCTGTGGCCTAATGGATATGAACGCAGTTTCATAATCCAGATATACCAGGTTCGAAACCTGCTGCAGGCGGTTTGGTAGGAGATCGCTTTGTGTGGATTTTTAACAAAGGTATAAGCGCCGTACCGTTCAGAAAGCAATGGCAAACTACTGAATGAAAAAGTTGCCTAGAAAAATCAAAACAGCCAATAAAAGCTGGGGTTGATTGCCACGTCCTGTAAAGGATAAGCAACTAACTTTTTTATTATATTTATTTTTTAGGTACAAGTGTAAAAACCCGTCATAAGACGGGAATTAAATTCAAAAGCAGCAATACCTAACGGCAATTTTACTTATTCAAAAGTATTTTAAAAAACCACTGTGCATCACCACAGTTCTATGAATATTTTTGTGCACACCGTCATTTGCGCACTTTTCTTTGTAAAGTGTTACTGTTTTCGGGAGAGTGCATATAAGGGAAACAACACAATTAATGTCTAACTTTCAACCAAAGTTGCATCCCTTGGCGTTAGTGACAGAAAAAGCTGGGATTTTATATAGTAAATAAATATTAGACAAACATAAAGGTATGTTTTCAGGCCCTCATAAGAAATAAAGAAGTAGAACACTAGACAACAGAAAAACAACAGACGTGAGTGGCTTACCCAGGATTCGAACCCAGGACCTTCCGTGCGACAACCCCGCCTTTCTACGCAAGCGAATCACACTATCCTCCCTGCCATCTAGGCATCACCAAAAAATGATGCTTCGATGACGGGTAATTAGTGCGAACCGCAAGACATAACACCGGAAAATTACCATGGGCAGTCCAGCCTATTAATGACGCAATCATTTATGTTGTTCCCCTATTGATAATCCACTGCCGAACCTTCCCTTAAGCCTACTTAATCCTGTCACTGCTGCACAAAATCTGCTTTAACTAGCAAATTTTACGAGATAAATCGGGCTCACCCTCACTACAATGGCGAAGGTCCCCTGGGTGAATTGCGTACGTCATACAATCACTCAGGACCAGCAGTTATGTTGTTTCCGCCTCTCAAAATGGAGAGTAGAGCACTGCGGTTTCCAGGGCACGAACTTATCAAACAACGGACGGGGAAAACCCAAAACTCAAAGCCGTGGAGAAGATAATTGAACAAAATTGCTTTGTGTTGTTAGACCGATTTTGTCGCTATTTCTGAAGTCTGTGTCGCGTGAAAAATGAGGTTAAAAACAATTACAACAAATAAAAGCGAAAATGCTTCTTGTCACATATTTTTTTGTTTATATTTGTCAGCGTTGGCGTAGCCCGCAGTACTTTTCAGGAAATATCCTTTGTAACGCTTCGCCATGCTAGCAGATTGATACTATTAGCCCTTTCCAGGACTTAGTATCTATCAATGCTGCACGAGCTAGCAGTCCTTTTCAGAACTAGCTAATTTCATGATTTCTTCATGCTAGCTGATCGAAGCTAATAGCTCGTTGTCATGTCTTAGTTTGAATTAACAATATGCTTTTGTTAAAAGTTAAAAAATTGCGATATAATATAAAACAACGGACATGTCTAGGTTGAATGTGACTTGCCTTACCGCAAGAAGGCAAAATTCCAAGGCTAAAAAAATAATTACTGTAACATTGATTGATACTTTGGATGTTTTTCTGATCATCTAAGTGTGTGTTCTTGTTAAAAATATTACTATGCACACTCTTGGGTGCAGTTATGAAATCGGAGGGATAAAGAGTGGATTTGAGCCCTTATGGATTTTGGGATAAGCCAAATAGTAGAGCCAACACTTAGCTAAACAGCTTAAAACATGACAATGTTGCAACGGTGCAGTATTCGCATTTCGGTGAAAACAGCAACATAATACAAATACAGTAAAATAAAAGGTAGTCTCATAGGAGAAACAGCTACAGCTTAGTGAAGTGTTAGAGACTTCACCATAATAGGCCGAACTTTATAAGATTGGGGGGACAAGTTACCATCCTCGCTGCTTTTGCCTCCCCTAACTGGAGAGTAGACCCTGGTACCCATTTACTGTAAATGGAAACCTGACTCTGCTCTTGAGTTGGGGAAGGCTAAGGCAGCGAGGCAGGGAACTATTCACGCTACCCCACGAAGCTGGATCTAGCTGTAGTAAACTTTCTATTATAAAACGCCATCTACTATGTGACTACCTACATTACATATTACTCATTTGAGCTGCTGTAAGTTATCAAGGATTGTCTGAACAAAGTTCTTGCAATCTTTTGTATTGGCATTCTAAAACGTATTTAATTTTCCATAAAAGTTTCTTTAGTTTGGGAATATCAGTCCCCTACTGCCATACCTGGCTCGGGAGAAGTAATTTTAAGTTCTTCATTCCAAATTTGCAGCATCAAACGCGTATTTATATTGTGACGAAATCGACGATCCCTATCGATCTTTGGTTCTCTCCGGCAGTATCGGTACATTTGTGGTACTGATTTTTATTATGTGCTGTCAATTATCGCACTTTGCGTTCTTTTCTTTCTTTCTCTCCTCGTTATTTTTCTGCTAAGTAGCAGATATTTGATTTTATCAAATCACCCTGTAGATGATAAATAACACATTTGCTTGACGCTACCCAGATTTGTGGTTATATGCGCGGCAGATTAACACGTACATCGGTCAGCTCTATGGGTTAAATCATCGATAAGACCCGGAGTTTGCGCACTGATACGACAGATAACGAGATTACTGCCTGTGTGACACCTGTGGGCAGACAAGAGTGATATAATCGCTTCCGGTCACTTGGGTAAAAGTAATCATGGATTTATTACATTTTAGACAATATGAGTCTACAAGTGTGTTTGTGGGAGTGTATGCAAGACATCATATTACCATATATGTGAGACGTGACCTTTTGCAAAATTTTTCCATGTAGGAAATATTTTGAAAGTGCCACACCCGACCTGTTTGAAATGATTGGATCTTTCTGATTAGATTCATAACAACATTGAGGGGAATATAGCCTGCCCATTTCGCAGTTTTAACTCACTGTGAATTTCAAGCTCGCCAAGACAACATTAGACATCGCCAACGTGAAGAATAGATTCCTAATTCCTATTTGTTAACCGGACCTTTTATTGGAGAACTAAATAAGACTTTTAAAAGCACAGGAACTCTCTACATGTTAATAAGGAACACCGGGACTAGGAAACTGAAGAAACACGGAGTCAGATTGTAGAATTACAGCATCCCAGACGCGTGTAAGAGAACGATTCGTCTCTTTTATTCATATGTGCGACAAAGAAGAGGGGGGCTCATAAATGTGTCGGGAAAACACCATACTCAGAAGAGCGTTTCGTTTCTATTTCTATAACCTGTTATTGGTGGTACCAGCTTAAAGTACTATCTCTGGAACCTAGTGAAGGTAGAAGTGGACTGACGTTTTAATATTTCATCATTGTTACGCAATGACATTAACAGTTTACAAAAACTGTACTCAATTCATACATTAATATAAAATAGACATGTTATAGAACATGGACATAGCTGAACATTTTTTGCAGCATGCTTCAAATATGAGTTATAAAAAGATGAATTGACAAGTAATTAATCTTGGTTAAATTTCTATTACTTGTACTGTACAGAGTGCGAAAGCATACATTGATCTTGAGAGTATTTAAAAAGTAACACTTTTGATGCTGCGCATTGTAAATAAAAATGTGGAAATATTGTGTTAAAAAAATTTAATGATTTAATTTATTATATGAAAACACGCAGAGATATGATTATTAACATTCACGATATTATACACATAAACGCAGTTTATAATATCTGTCCTAGATAACTAACCCGCAAACTGAAGTTGGACCATCCTATCTTACGCATTTGCAAGTTAAACTTCAAACCTAACTTTCTCCTCCTCATCTTCACAAAGTTAAGTACATGTCTGGAAGAATTCAGTTTTGGCTTCGAATTCTTATTTTTGTGTGACGTCACATTCTTCAAACCTCCCCCCTGCCCCATCTTCACAAAATTTTGAACCCCTTCCCCCCTATTTTACTGCACGACGTTATGTGAATTTGCTCTGGGAGACTGCAACCCGCGATAATTCGTAAACAACTTCAAAGCGGAAGCAGGAGCACTAAAAGCAGCTGCCAATATTACAGTGGACAACACGGTTTATAGTAGAGCCAAAGATTCATCGTCAGTCTTTATTGCCTTAAGGAACCATAAAATGCAACGAGTTAGAAGCTCTAATAGGAAACCAGCAATAAATTCAGTGAAGGGAGAGTATGGGGATTCCTGCCCTGTGCAAGATATACAAGGTGTCCCAGAAGTCTTGGTGCAATTTTAAACGTTAATAACTTCAGAAGTATACATGATACAAACGTATAACGAACATAATCTGAAAGTTTAATTTATCTTTGTTCGTATTATTTATTTTCGTGAATTTCTAGTGCTAATGTTAATTTTAATTTTATTTGTGGGGGAGCCTCCTTCTTTTAATGGGAATCGAATTGTCTTTTTACTCCTGTTGTGGACTTGCGTTCCGCTAACCAGGGAACAATGTTGACCTTTTCTTCAACTTTTGCTATATTCTTCTTCCTCCTTCGTCCTGAAAAGGACGGTGGTTTCGTTGTGTCTGATTACGCCTAAGCTGTGATATCTGCACCTTTCGGTCGACACATCCGACTTCTGCACGGCATTTTTTAGGACCGGGTTTGCCTTCCCATTGCGATCCACACTCGCTCAGCCAGACTGCACTGCTGCAGACTGTTTCCAGGACCACCACGTGGTGGTGGAGTGCGGTCTTGACCAGCTCTGATTCGCTGGTCCTGACGAAGGCAGTCAAGCTATGAGTCGCTTACTGCGGTCTCTATTGCTGCGTCTTTGGGTCCCAACTTTTGCTATATGAAACCAGAGGGACTGAAACAAAAAATTATAAATTTATGTTCAAAATTCAGAAAACTAAAAAAAAATGTAAATAATTAACATAATGAAACTTTCAAATGATGTTTGTTGTAAGTTTGTAGCATGAATACGTCTGAAGTTATTAAAGCTTGAAACTGCACCATAACTTCTGGGAGACCCTAATGACGTGACACAGAGAATATATTATACCACAGAAGGAGGAAGGAAAATTCAATTTAAAAACATTGCAAGACGCGAAGGAATTTGTTGTTGTTGTTGTTTTTGTTTAACTAAAGCTGCTGAGCTTCTCGCTCTGTTGCAGCCAGTACCACGTTGAAGACTCCTTGGAATTATCTTCATTGTAGATCTTGGCTTTTCTTGTGGCTTTTCTGCCATTCCGAAACGTGCTGAGTTGAAGTCGAGCTCCATAGAAGCAGTTATAAAAAAATAAACTCAACGAAAAGTGCTACATAGAATTTTCAGAGTTAGACATAACATAAAAATAATAAGCTATAATAAGAATAGCTCAAGTGATTTTTTTTTTTACGCCCGCTAATACTTACTTACTTAGTCGTTCCCCTTCTACCGTGAGGTGTAGAGGTTTGGAAGAGAGAGCGCCAGACCATTCCATCAGCTGTCCTCCTCCCGGCCCGGTTCCACCCCAGTCCTCGGTCCTTCAAAGATTGTCCAATGTTGTCCTCCCAGCGGACCCCGGGCCGCCCCGGAGGTCTGGACCCCCGGCTCCCTGCCTCCCACGCCCGTCGTGGCAGCCGATCCTCCCCCACTCTGCAGACATGGCCAAACCATCCCAGCTGGGACTGCCCCACTTGGGTCCGCAGCGGATGGGACTTTAGGCCCCGACGGATCTAAAGAGCAACGTGTTGCCATCGAGACCCATGACTCCTTGTCCTTTTTTCTTCGTTTCCGTTATAGCCAGGATTTCTAGTTTTGCTTTCCTCATCTCTTCCACCAGCTCCTCTTCCTTCCCATTTATACTTCTTGTGTTCCAAGTTCCATAAGTCGTAGTCCGTAGTCCGTTCCAGTTCGTCGCCTTTAGAATCAGTCCGGTTTTCTCTCTTGTAGTTCGCGTAATCATGATTTAAAGCAAACAGGTGATTGGCCTGTTGTGCCTTTGCATGGTGGAGGGCCCGCTAATACTCGAGGCGAAATCTCAGGTTATTATTAATGTCTAGCCTGACATTGATTTTACGTCAGTATCTCTTTTTTCTTGTACAGAGACAGGTGTCCCTCGCCATTCTGGCAGATACTCGCCGATTTCGGAGGTACCCATTAGAGATGGGTCGGCTCAGGAGCCGCCAGTCCCTGGTCGACGACACTTCTTCAAATGTATTCGCCATGTCTCGAGTTAATCCAGTCCAAATCCCGGTCGACGAAAAATCCTCAAATGCCGTCGCCCGGGTTTCATCCTGGATCACCCGGTCGCCAGAGCGGTGTGGTAACCACTACGCTAGCGCGGCTCCCTTAAGTGATAATTTTCAGACTGAGAACAAGCTAAATATAGGAACTACCGATCAGTGTAACTGTGGCACTGATAAAATGACTGCTGAACATCTGCTTCAAAGATGCGCACACATATATGGAACAGAGAAAGCGCATATGGCCGACACCAGTACCATTTGTGAAACGCTCTACGGAGATTCAAATAGCCTCAAAATGACTACTGCTTTCTTTGAAAACATTCAATTAAACGTCTGAGAGTGTACGAAGAAGAAGAATGAGAACCGATCACTGTAGATTCAAATACCATCTGGTCAGAAAGGTACAAATTAAGCAGACAGACATTGTCTATGTACAATAAAACAGTTCAAAAGCTCATCCAATTCTGTCGGTTCCACGATAGGAGCAGACTGACATCATGGACTTCATCAACCAATATTTAGGAAGAAACATCATGGCGACGAGAGAGCCATGAGTTAGATCGCCAACTTTATGAGAATCAATAAAAAAAATCTAGTAATATTACAGCGTAGAAAAAGAACAGAAAAACGACATCATAAGGCATGTTTGTTATGAAATCCTGAGGATAAAATAGTGGAGTCGAAATGGACAAAATACATATAAAAGAAAAAGAACCAGATACAGGTCCAAGGAAGATAAAGAAGTCACAGTAAGAACAGATGATGCAAAATATGAAGGCTTCATTCACTACCCGTTAGCACCCCGAGGAGCATAGAGAGGTAAAGGTAAAGGGTCCCGTTACACGGTACGGTAATTGAGGCATATTGGAAATAGGGTGTTAGGTCCATATTTTCTTGACCATCGGCCCATTAGGGGTGATGTGGTTAGCATCACGCCGGCCGCCTTAACCTTCCCAGAGTTGTCCTGGTACCCAATTCATGAGGCTGGGACGACCCCAGAGCCGTTTGCGGTCTAAAGAATCCCACCTCAACTGAGCATCGAACCATGGACCACCGAGCTAGGAAACCAGTGCACCAACCACTGCGCTATCGCGGCTCCCGAGGAGCATAGACTTTCCAGAAAACAAGCCAAGCCCTCCCATCGTGTGCCGGCGTCTCAATAGCCTTCAATGTCGTCCCTCTTACTTTCATTTATGCCTTCAGTTATCCATTACACGGACTGCCTTGTAATGCTATCAACATTTCTTGTTCTAGACATCGCTAGCGCCCGTTTCTCATCTCGTAAGTATTTTATTATGTCAATATTTTCGTTCAATTTGAGATTTTCTTATTCTTAATGATATTTCATTATTACCTTCTTAATCCAGTCCAAATCTATCATTTTGTCATGTACTTTCTTCTTCTTTTATTTGATCCTTAGCCGCCGACCGTCAAAGCAGTCAGTGGCCATTACGCCTGGTGGCGTCTTGTAGGGCAACAACAAATTGATTCCACTTTGCTCGGTCGGCGGCCATCCTTCGTACAGTGCCCCAACTCAGGTTCATTCTTTGCATCTCAGCCTCCACAGTCCTCCGCCAAGTTGTTTTTGGTCGGCCTCTCTTTCGTTTTCCTTCAGGGGTCCATAGCAAAGCTGTTCTTGTGATGGCATCGGGGTCTCTTCTGAGGACATGGCCAACCCAGCTCCAGCGTCTGCCAGCTATGATGGTGTGCATGTCCTCTTGCTTGCTCCGAGTAAGCAGATCTTGGTTGGTGATGGTATTCGGCCAAAAGATTTGGAGAATTTTTCTTAGGCATGTTGTGTGAAAAGAGGACAATTTCTACATTTCCTTCTCTGTAACTATCCAACTCTCCGCGCCGTAGAGAAGCACTGAAAGCACACAGCTCTGATATAATCTTAATTTTGATCTTGTGCTGTACTAAGAGGACTTGCAGATGTTGTTTAGACTAAAAAAGGCTGTTCTTGCTTTGTTCATTCTGTTGTTGATGTCTTTGCTTGCCCCGCCGTCTGGTGTTACTATGCATCCTAGGTATGTGAAGGCATCTGTCTGTTCCAGTTGCTGATTCCTTACTGATATGGGCTCAGGGTTGCTCACATTGAGCGTCATGACCTCTGTCTTCTTTAGGCTGATGTTCACGCCCACCTGCTGGCTATACTTATTAAGTCTATCCGTGTTTTCCTGGATGTGTTGATGTGAATGTGCTAGCAGTGCAATGTCATCTGCATATACCAGATCTTCCAATGTAGAAAATGTAGTCCATCTTATTCCTCTTGGATTGCCATCTGTTGTCTGGCGCATCACCCAGTCTATGACTGTTAAAAATAGAGTGGTTGATAAGGGGCATCCCTGTCGTACTCCTGTCTTCACTTCAAAGGTTAGGTTGCTCTGCCCAATGCTACACGTAAAGTTGACATAAAGGCTTTTTATGATTGACACTATGCAGCTTGGAATTCCATAAGCCCTCAGTATTTTCCATAAACTGTCCCTTTGTATACTGTCAAAAGCCTTTTCAAAATCAACGAAATTAATGTACAGCTGTCTTTGCCATTCTGAGCACTGCTCTATAATGTTCCTGACGGTAAATATATGATCTACACATCTTCTGTTCTTTCTAAATCCTGCTTGTTCTTTCCTCAGTTTGTGGTCTACTGCTTTTGAGATTCTCTGTATAATTTTCATGCCTAGTATTTTGCTGGGAACTGAGAGAAGAGTTATTCCTCTCCAATTATTGCAGTCTGCAAGATCTCCCTTCTTGGGCAATTTGACAATTATTCCTTTTCTCCACTCTGTTGGTGTTGTCCCTGTGTTCCAGATTTGTGCACATAGTGGTTCTAATAGTTCTGCTGCTAGCTCTGGGTCTGTCTTAAATAGCATTTAAGTTATCATGACCAGGAGCTTTTCCATTCTTTAACCCTTTGATTGCTGTGATGATTTCTTCTTTTCGTAGGATGTCTGTATTAACATCTAGATCATTTTCAGCCTCAGGAACATTCAATTGTGTCTCTGGTGGTTCCTTATTCAGAGTTTCTTTGAAATGCTCTGCCCATCTTGTTTCCTGTCCCGCTACTGTCTTGATGAGATTTCCGTGCTTATTTCTTACTAATGTAATATTGTTTGCACCTCGTTTTCCACTGATGATTTTAGTTTTTTTGTATACTGTGCTTTGTTAGTTTCTCAGTGCTGCCTCTTCTGCTTGTCTTGCAAGGTCATCCAGAAATGTCCTTTTATTAGCACGGATTTAACGTTTAACTTCCTTGTCCAGCTGACTGTACTGTTCACTATATATTGCCTTTAACATGGGAGACTTAGCTTCTGTTTTCTTTCTTTGCATTTCCTTTCTCTTCGCTATGGTGTATAGCGTATCTGGCGTTATCCAGTCTTGGCTCTTTCTTTCCTGGAATCCCAAGCATGACTTGCTGTTTTCCTTGTATATTGATCCACTGTAAAAGGTATGCACAACAATACTTTCAGTCTTTCTATTTTACCCAAGAAACCATTTATAAAAGTCTGTGACTTCTTGGCTGTTATTTCGCTTGTTCTTCATATTTCATCATCATCTTTTAGATCTACAAGAAGCCAAGGTCTTCAACAACCTTATGCCAAGTCATCTTGTCCCGTGCCATCAGCTCAAACTCTTTCCATACCTTCCTCATTCCTTTCATGTCTGTCTCCAGTTGTCTTCTCCACATGTCCTTTGGTTTCCCTCTACCTCTCTCGCCCTGGTGATTCCAGAACAAGGCCTGTCTTATAATGATTTCAAAGTTTTTGCTCACTGAGGGTTCTCCGTTTTCTTCTCATTTCTTGCTCCATTGACACATATTGGGTTCTTGTAATCAGCTTTACATTAACAAAGCTTGTCCTACCACTTCAATCCATCTCTTCTACCAAATCCCCATTTATTAAAACCTGTAGCTTTGCCAGTGTTGGCGATGTTGTTCTCCATGGTTCAAATCCATTCAAATGGACTGAAATTTGAGATGAAGATTCCGATTTTATTTTGGGTATTGAACTTGATTTCTCATGATCTTCATGTATTTCCCCCCAATTCAAAGCAAGCTCCTCTAGTCTTTAGTAATAATATTTTGATATTACTTCCTGTCCCTCCAATTTGTTTACATTGCTGCCAAGTTTTATAGATGATTCTACACAAAAAGATCGTCCAAGATTGCAGAGTCATTGATCATCATGTGATCTCATTAGGCAATATAATGGTTCATTCTAAGCTTTAGAGCCGCCGTAGCGCACTGGTTACTGCACTGGCTTTCCAGCTCAGCGGTCCTGGTTCGATCCCTAGTTGAGGTAGGATTGTTTAGACTGCAAACGGCTCCGGGACGACCCAAACTCATGATTTGGGTACCAGAGCAACTTTGGGAAGGTTAAAGCGGCCGGCGTGATGCTGATCACATCACCCCTAGTGTGCCGATGGTCAAGAAAATATGGGTCTAACACCATATTACAATAAATGCCTCAATGGGCGTGAAACGGGATCCTTTACCTTATACCTAAGTGTAACGCAAAAAGAAGAAAACTTGGAGCCGGCGACACAAGCCCACGTGTTCTAAACAACAGGCAAGCATCGTTAAAATCCGATAACAGCCTACCAGAGAATCCGAACAGCTCAATCCTATATACAGCGAAGGAGGCGACAGAGACAGACACATCGAACCAGATAGAAGAGGTAATGCCCATTGTGAAATAGCGGAACACATCATGAGATGGCTCAGACGGATTCGTGAAGCCAGAAATGAGCAGAGAGCAATATTGCCATCCCCTCATGATTCCAAATCGAGAACCGTATTAAGTTCTCCATTAAAAGAGCAGCTTCTAACTCCAATGACGACGGAGAGCAAAGAACAAGCTCAAGAGCCTGAAAATGCAAGTTCTGGAGACACCAAAAACACAACACCAGTTGAACGAGAAGGGTACCAACCATGTCCCTAAACGACAGATGCAAAGTCAGAAGACCCAACAATAGCGAGATCAAGCATACATCCCGCCTGTGATGAAGTGTTCAAACTGCCATGATTTTTCTCATACTAAGAAGACGTGTAGGAAAGAGAGATTGCCGGTACTGTGCGGGAAGTCACCCTTACAGTGATTGTCCTAAGCCGAAGGAGGATAAGAACTATCAAGCCCGAAACTCCAACAGAACCTGCGCAAAATATCTCGGAAACCACGTGACAAAGTACCAAGGTTGTCCGGCCTTCCAGGATACTAGAAACATACTGAAGGAGTCTGTATGTAAAAAAGCATCTCCTATAAGGAAGCAAGGCACAGATGCCAAGACTAATTAAGACCTAAACATAAGAACCCAACTGGTATAGCTGATCGCAGAGGTGAAAGACATAAAAACTAACTACAGGTCGAGAATAAAAACAGGCAGTACGAAGAAGTCCCAAATAATAGAGAAGACGAAACAATAGGAGCCTGACAAAGCGCACAGGCAACGATACAAGATATGAAATCAATACAGCAAGAAAATAGAAGCTATCATCGCAAGTCTTGCAGAGCTAAATGAGGAGTGCGAAGAGGATTGAACAAAAGAGAAGGATCATGGATGACATTGCAAATAATAGCACCCAAGGAAGAGAAACCAATAAAGAAAACAAAGATAAAATAATCATGGAAATCTTAGAGGATCTGATACCAACTATCTTAGAGACAGACATAAACGAAATACAGCCGAAAAAGAAAGCGACTAGAGGAATCCAGACAGTCAGCTAGCGGTCCTTTTTAGGACTAGTCCTTTTCAGAACTAGCAATGGGCTAGCACCGAAGAGGAATTTATCACACAACTAATAAGTAACCCGTCAAAATTGACAGGTTTTTAATTATAGTGTGCTCTATCTGTTTCATGCCCTAAAGACGGCACTACCTATATTTTGGTCAGTTTTTACATTTACATTACAGGTCACCGTCATTAAATCCTTGTAGTAAAAATTATCTGGATCCATTAAATAAGTAGACATTAGCTACCTTTCAAAAGTGACATAAGGAGAAACGATATTGAACTATAGAATAAAATTTGATAAATGTGGCCACGCATTTAAAAGAAGTAACGTCTCATACCGCCGATGCTAGTCTATGATGGTCTTTCGGCGTTTCTGTGACTCAGTTTTGATTGATGCCAGTTTTGTTCTTTCTGCTTCTGCAGTCCGACTTAATGCAGCGTCTTACGGCGCATCGATGGCTCGCTTCGACTAAGGCTTTATTTTTCTTTCTGCATCTGCAGCATGGCTTGCGCCATCGTCTTGTGACGTCTCGCTGACCTGATGTCATGCATGACATAACCGATTTTAATCTTCAATTTTAGCTCGTGGTGTTGTAACTTTTTCCATAAAAGAATAATGACGGGAAAAGAACTAAAGCAAACGTCTTAACCTGTCAGCATTTAGAAGACTGGGTATTCATTTTGTTGACTGTGAATGAAGTTATTTTATCCATTTTTTTTACAGTTTTGAAGAAAAACAAATAGCTGGGTTTTTTTCAAGGGATGTAAATTAACCTCTTCTGCCCCGTCAAAGGGAAACAATTAAACAACAACAAAAAGATAATAAAAATAAAATATATGTAACTGTTTTCACGCTTACCTCTAGTGAACGAGACAGCGGTCAGAGTGTGGTAGGCATAGCCACACTTGTATCCGTGATAGCAGTAAGAAGAGAATTATTTGTGACAAGGGTTATCCCTGTCTTTACTCTAGTTCTTTTCCAAAACGGGTTCTGTAAGTTGCCCTTCGTGAAGAACTCTGCATTTCAGTATTCACATGTTTTTTTAAAATTAGGTTAATGATGGTTAAACGTGGAATAACTGAAGGTTAATGAGGGTTGAGCGTGGAATAATCGAAGGTTAATGAGGGTTGAGCGTGGAATAATTGAAGGTTAATGAGGACTGCACGTGGAATAATTGGAGGCTAATGAGGGTTGAGCGCATAATATTTTAACGTTAATTAGGGTTGAACGTGAAGTAATTGGAGGTTCATGAGGGTTATACGTGGAATAATTGGAGGCTAATGATGGTTGAACGTAGAATAATTGAAGGTTAATGAGGGTTGAGCGTGGAATAATCGAAGGTTAATGAAGGTTGAACATGGAATAATTGAAAATTAATGGGGTTGACGTGGAATAATTGGAGGTTAATGAGAGTTGAGCGTGGAATAATTGAAGGTTATTGAGGGTTCAACGTGGAGTAATTGAAGATCAGTGAGGGTTAAACGTGGAATAATTGAAGGTCAATGAGGGTTGAGCGTGGAATTATCGAAGGTTAATGAGGGTTGAGCGTGGAATAATTGAAGGTTAATGAGGGTTGAGCGTGGAATAATCGAAGGTTAATGAGGGTTGAGCGTGGAATAATTGAAGGTTAATGAGGATTGCACGTGGAATAATTGGAGGCTAATGAGGGTTGAGGGTATAATATTTTAACGTTAATGAAGGTTAAACGTGAAGTAATTGGAGGTTAATGGGGGTTGAACGTGGAATAATTGGAGGCTAATGATGGTTGAACGTAGAATAATTGAAGGTTAATGAGGGTTAAGCGTGAAATAATCGAAGGTTAATGAGGGTTGAGCGTGGAATAATTGAAGGTTAATGAGGGTTGCGCGTGGAATAATCGAAGGTTAATGAGGGTTGAGCGTGGAATAATTGAAGGTTAATGAGAATTGCACGTGGAATAATTGGAGGCTAATGGGGGTTGAGGGTATAATATTTTAACGTTAATGAAGGTTAAACGTGAAGTAATTGGAGGTTAATGAGGGTTGAACGTGGAATAATTGGAGGCTAATGATGGTTGAACGTAGAATAATTGAAGGTTAATGAGGGTTAAGCGTGAAATAATCGAAGGTTAATGAAGGTTGAGCATGGAGTAATTGCAAATTAATTGGGTTGAACGTGGAATAATTGGAGGTTAATGAGGGTTGAGCGTGGAATAATTGAAGGTTAATGAGGGTTCAACGTGGAGTAATTGAAGATCAGTAAGGGTTAAACGTGGAAAAATTGAAGGTCAATGAGGGTTGAGCGTGGAATTATCGAAGGTTAATGAGGGTTGAGCGTGGAATAATTGAAGGGCTTAAACCATGGAGAGCTGTAATACAGAAAACAGTCAGAAAGAAACTGTAAAGATGATTGTAGATGTAAAAAAAAAAATGTGCAGACGATTTAAAGGAGAGGGCAAAGTTTTTCGTAAACAAAAAATAAACAGCATGTATTGTTCGTGAATCCAGCAATCACCAGGGCTCGAATGTTGTAGAAGGAGAAAGAAAGAAAAACACTATAAGAAGGACACAGTGAATAAAGAAGAAATTTAAAGACATACAGAAAGTAAGAAAACACAAATAACGGAAATAGATGGAACATATAGAAGAGAAAATATAAATAAAAGTAAGAAGTAAAAAAAATTTAAAAAAATGATTTCATAAAAATAAAAGTTATAAACCAAAAAAATATATCGATAGGAAAGAGCAAAATAGGCGAAAAAGAACCACGAAAAAATGAAAGACAGAAAAAAAGAAAGAAATAAAGAAAGATAGAACGAAAAAAAGAAAAGAAAGAAAAATACTCATGATCTATAAAGCCATAACAATTAACATTTAACTTTTACCGTTTTTACGAAAGAGTGCAGAACAAACTTTGTTTAAATGTCACCGTACATCTCAGCCTAATTATTTTTGCCCGGTTTATTAATATTCATTAATCGTTGTTTATTGTTCTATTTTCGAAGTTAATCAACGACCATGACCTGGTCTGCAAGAAGTGGGTAATCATGGTTATTACGATTTATTAGGTTGATGACATGGACAGAAGTGGTTTTTGTTTAATCAAGCTCGTGGCATATATGCGTTCTTACTTACGTCAATAACCACTTTCTATCTAAGAATCCAAGGCTGCAGTTTATGAGCAAGAATCTATAATAAGAGAGGGTTTCATCGCTTTGGGAGCTGCGGTAGCGCAGTAGTTAGTGCACTGACTTCCTAGCTCGGTGGTGCATGGTTCGATCCCCAGTTGAGATGGGATATTTAGATCGCAAACGGATCCGGGGTCGACCCAGCCTCATAAATTGGGTACGAGAGCAACTCTGAGAAGATTAATGCGACCGGCGTGATGCTGACCACATCACCCCAAGTGTGCCGATGGTCAAGAAGATATGGGCCTAACACCATATTCCCAATATGCCTCAATGGGCGTGAAACGGGATTCTATACCTTTTACATGTACACCTTACGGTAGAAGAGGAACGACTAAGTAAGTAAGTAAGTAGTTCATTGCTTTGTCCAACCAGGTCACGTGTATTGTTCTGATTAAGGTGCTGCTTTTGTTAACCATCTTCAACGTAGCAGATATCAAGAGTAAGTTAACTTTTTATGTTCCGGGCAGTATGTCAATTTTACACAAATACTAAGAGGCGTGTCAGATTTTGCACAGATGATGTGAAGTTCGCTAAAAAATGTTTGGAAGTGTTACTAAGTCTTATATGTAACAATTAACGTTGTTTTTTATCATGTAAATAATTAGCCTTCTGTCGTAGATTTTATCAGATAGGTAATAGATGTTTATAGCCCTGTCTGAGCAGAGGTGATAGTGATAACTATCTGAAAGTAACGGGTAAGAAATAGTTTTATCACGAGGTGATCGTATAAGAGACAGGACAGTCTCTGGATAGAATAATTTATCTAATCCAGCCTATCTGGACGACTAAATTTAAATCAGACGCACTTTCTCTCCTTGTACGAAAATACAAGTTACACTGCACTCACACGCACACAATTCTGTGACAAATACGCACGAACGTGAAAACAAACTATGAATAACATATAATGGATAGGGGGTTGACCGACACGATAAATAAAGGTTTAATAAAGTTTGTTATCAATAGAAGATCACAACAATAAGCATAAACATTACTAGATCATGGTTTACAGACAAAATTGCAAAGAAGAAATTAATGAAATAGGTTCTCCCTCTCTGGTAAAGGAAAAGAAAAGACGATCCCAACGGAGGTTAATTAACCCAAAAGATCAAAAGTTAACAATAAGTTATGAAATAGACAGTATGGGAAAAGAATAGGTTCCTAATGTAATCTATCCCGTGACTACTCAGATTAGTGAGATAAAAATAGAAAGAAGAAACCTGTTAATCTGTAATTTAATACTCTTAATACCAAATGTTAATATGCTGGTTTCTTTGTGGTAGATTGCGTGCGTGCGTGTTGGAACAATCACTCACAACACAGGTACGCACGTAGAAGTCATAGACGGTTATAAACGGCTGATGATATTTTAACCATGGTTTATTACAATTATAACATCACGTAGATCTAGACGAATACAGTTACATCGAAACATGAATCTTCATAATGCAGTTAACATACGGCCCATACACATCCTGGCCTACAAAATCTCTACTCCTCACATCAGTGCACAAATACTGCATCTACGGCAGATATATAATAATCAAGGCCTACAAAATCTCTATACTTCACATCAGTGCACAAATACTGCATCTACGGCAGATATATAATAATCAAGGCCTACCAAATCTCTATACTTCACATCAGTGTACAAATACTGCATCTACGGCAGATATATAATAATCAAGGCCTACAAAATCTCTATACTTCACATCAGTGCACAAATACTGCATCTACGGCAGATATATAATAATCAAGGCCTACAAAATCTCTATAGCCCTGCGCAGGCATACATTATCCAAAAAACACCTTAGGGCTGACCACCTCAGTCAAAAACCCTGTACACCCTGAACCCACGGGAACACACCCCGTTCACACAGTCACGAGAATCTACTGTTCTCTTAACACTGCTCTCAAAAATCCCTGCGGACACTAGCCGCGAGAGCTATTCACACATCACTTAAAACCAGTACAGAAACAGTTCATTATGACCAGAGTTCACCTGCTATCTGACATACTGTCTTCCACGAAACCAAGAGGAGATATCTTTAAACAAATCCATACCAATCTGTAAGCAAGTACTCTAACCCAAATTAACTCTACTCAACACGTATTTCCCAAGATCATTTCCCTTTCATCACATCTGCACTCATCAGTTTGCCACACTCCCAGGGAAAAAAAAATGATTATATCATTTTTTTTTTGTTGAAAATTAACTCCCAAAAATTTAACGGTCAATGAAGTTATATCAAATACGTACAAAAATTAACTACCAAAAATTTAACGGTCAATGAAGTTATATCAAATATCTCTTAAATTAATTCCCAAAATTTTTTTTAAAAATTAATGAAGTTCTATCAATTACCTACAAAAATATACCTATGACAAGAGAACATAGCACATCTACAAAAATATCATCAATAAATGTAAGATAACGACTAAATCATCCAACATAATCATTCAAACATACCAAAATAAAAATTAATCTAATACAAAACCCAACTAAGTATACATAGTACAAACTAAACAGAAAATAAACTATCGTAAGCGAAAAGACAAAATATGAAATGGGAATATGATAAGAATCAAATAGAATCATAATTACACAATGAAGACAACAATTCCATACATGTAAAACAAATAGAACTATAAGAACCAATTACATTATCTAAAGTCATATAATTAATTTAACAATACAAAGAATGAAAGTATAAATAGCGTAATACGAAAAAAAAATATACAAGAAGTATGAATTACATCAAAGATGAAACACGGAAGCATAAACAAAATATCAGACAATATTGAAAAGACAACAGAAAAGATGTAAAGAAATGACGAATAGTCAACAAAGAGAGATGAAAGTAAAGATGCAAATGTAAAGAAAGTTGGTAACAACACCTAACAATAACTATCTAAATGTAACAACGTATTGTAAAATACAAAAATGCTAAAGTATATTTATATACTAACACAAAAAAGAAAGCTTATGACAAGCACAGCATAATAAGTAATTTAACTAAATTAAAAGCTTATACATAACTAAAAATAAATTACATCAAATATCATCCAAACAAAAATATTAACGCTAACACAAGTTTTGCATTGACGCATAGTCAAGCGCTAAATACCAAAAAATACATCCGAACATCAAAACATTTTCAAAGAATTAATGTCACTACATAATAGTAACCTTAACATACAATCTAGCGCTGGCGCAGAAAAAAATAAATATCACAATGTCCAAAACACATTTTCCAAAAAAAGGTACAATACAAAAAATGTTTCTTATCGTTAGGTTAAATAAAAATAGTATTTTTATTTCTAAGTAATATGTAGCTATAATTAATAACTAACAATTAAATTAGCTGAGTAACATAAAAATAATCTTATCTTTAAATAGACACACATCAAAACGTGTAAGTTTTTTTTTTTCTCTTCTTTTTAAAAAAAAAATACATTAAAGAAACGTCCCATTGGGTAATAAACTGTTGAACTGCTTACAAAGTTATAAATATATAAGTGTAATATTATTTATCTTAACTATGTATTATAATCAGATATTTAAATTCTGTAAATGATCACGAGTATCAGCCGTCGCTGTTAATTCTACCCACTTAATTTAATAGGAAATTTAAGTTAATTCTAGCTGACAAAAAATCGAATCGTTTAAATTATCAAATGTCATAATTTAGAAAAAATGAAAACCAAGTTTCAGAATACGTCCTTAACTTCAACGCAAAATCATTAATAATACATACAAGTTATGTTTAAAATTACCTTTCACTAAACAATTAATTCAAATAATTTGTATATAAATATGTTAACTAAACATGGTATGAAACCCATGATGAAAGACAAAACCAAAATTTTAAGTAGTGCATAAAAACACTCAGGACTATCTATGAAAATGACTATTACATTGTCTCAGTAAATAAGTTTGAGCATAGAAATTATTTAATGCATAATTAAAATACAGTCACATATGTAACAACCAAAACATTATGGCAATCAAATGTTACAAAGATTACATAATATTTCATTAACAACATATGAAGTTCTATACAATAACATTCAGTGTTTGTAAACAGAACAAAAAATAAACAGGACCTTTGAAAAAAAAAAACCAAAAAAAATTCCTTAGAGGTCTTGCGAACATCTCATCAACACGCAAGGTGACATCATGACACGGTGGGTTAACGTACTGGCTAGGCTCGCTTGAATGGATAAATGGTACATAGTGATCTATATCTCTCGCAGGTAATGTCAAATTAGAATGGTGACTCCGCTCGCAAAGTCGCTCGCTGTGAGACAATACAAATGAAAATATCTATTTTAATCCATGGTAAGATTATGAGTGAACACGGAAAATTCACTTTACAATTACCCGAACTCCGTGGTGTAAGGTTGTGGCCCTCCTGCGATGTCAACAACTCTCGTCACATAGCAGACGACATAGACGTCTCAGGGACAACCTGACCTATAATTCACAGCTGTCAGTGCGGTAGGCTGAAAAAAATTTACTACCTTCACAAGACCGAGATGATCTCTCAAATCTATCAGCATGACAAGCAAAAGCATTTAAGAACCTATTACCGTTCCTATTACTCTGATTGCTAATAATCTTGCTCTTATGTGGAGCACAGTTAACCTGGTTGCGATCTGTATAATTTCTTTTGAGAGCATTGTTATTTGCTCTATTAACACCGTTGTACTGATTTAAATCCCAGTTACAATAGTTATTCTTAATACTTCTTCCCAGATAACAATGTCCATCAGATAGAACTGGCTTTTTAGCAGAAAAATTATTACTAGACTGATGAACTTCCATATAATTACTTCTGCTATAGTTTTCTAAACTTTTAGAATCACAATGTTGAGATCTGTCACATTTTTTCTTGTTTTTGGGAGAAGAAACGTTACCGTAGGATGAACTCCCTTGGTACTTTATAACCTTAGGGTTATGTCTCCTATCAAAACTATTTTTTTCTTTGCTTGTGGCAATGTGTTTAAAAAATGAGTCACACTGCCTTGACTGGGTATGACTAGAAGGTTTGACAATCTCTTTATTTTTTTTTCACAACATCTGTTTCCTTTATGGAACAAGCAGTAGTATGTTTGTTACTTGTAACCAACTTATCAGATCTGTCAATAAATACGCTGTTGGTTTTTAACACACTGACTTGAGATTTAGCACTGTTTCTTTCCTTATCTACAGGACTGCCTATTACTGTAGAATTCTCTTTGTTGGACTGTCGCCAAGAAACAATATTATTGGAAATAGCATTGGTATTGCGTTGGAAGTTATATTTCCCACGAAACGACCTATGTCCACCATTCTTGACCGTAGAATCCGCAAAAAGTGTATAAGGCTGGCTTTTTGCTTTAGTGTTCTGATGATAAGCAACTTTCTGTCTATCCCTGTCACCATTGACAGAAGACCACACATATTGCTATTCAATACTACGTCAAGCAGACCATATATTCTTCTTCTTGCTTCTGCAATCTCAATGTCTCTAAGTGCAATCTGTTCACTTAATCTTTTGTTTAAACTATCAGCTTTTAAGACCTTGCAGCTTTCCTCTGCTAACAAATTTTCAATTTTAATCAATTTGTCTTTCTCCATCATTAACTCTTTCACTCTCTCTTTATCAACCCTCTCAATCTCAATATCATGACTATTCGTAAGCCTATCAACCTTCTCTAGGGATATAGTATCCTTTTCTTTAATTTGGCGACCACAAATCTCATCGTCACTTAACAGATCAATAAGTGTTTCATTACACAACTTCTCATATTTCTTAATCTGAACTTCTAATTTTCCACAAATCTCCGTCTTCTCTTGAACTTCTTGAGTCAGATTTCTAACTTCGCCATTTTTTTTTCCCATCTGAGCTTCCATCTCCTTAATTTTGCCTAATGCCGAGTCTAATTTTGCTCGAACACCAGCAAGCTCAGAATTAGATTTACATAAATCACCTGTAAGTTTAGTCACTTTTTCCTGTAGCTTATTCACTTCAGTAGTACTTTTTAAGCAACTTTCCCTTTTCTCCTGTGTACTTTGTTTTATATCTCCTATTTGCTTCTTCTCTTTTAACTCCTTCTCCTGATCATCAGAAATGCCGTATTGAATCATCTTTTGTATTCCCTTCCTTATGTGATCGTGTTTAACATTAACATAGTTGCACACAAATCCACGAAATTCCCAAAGTAGCAAATGCGCTAACTCTTTAGCCATCATTAAATGAGGATGAGACTGAAAATTCTCCTCAGCAAACTCTCTTAGAGCTCTTGATGCACAAACCAAAAACCTGTCCATAACATGTGACTCAAGCTCTGGGCTTTTTAATCTCTGACAATCTGTCCCTTCCTGAAACAGATACTCTAATACAGGTCTCATATCCTCCGGATCTGTATCAGAATCCATTGTGACTTGTTTACTTAGTCAACCATATATGTCTTAATTAAACTTTCATTATACCAAATCAAGTTTAGATCTCAAATATTGTATCATCAATCCCTGTACATCATCATATTCTATAATTAATCGATATAATTATCGACAACAACAACAATAGTTATCAATATAATAGGATAGTGCAGATTGAGGCTCGTTGACATGGACAGAAGTGGCAACATTTACACACAACAAAAGCACTTAACTGAAGGTAATCCTGACCCTTTCGCTAACACACTGGATATCACAAAGTTCTGACGTTAAAACACTCCACTGCAGAAAGGTAGAAGGACTAAGCTCTCTTGTCTTCAGATCTCTGCCACCGTACAGTATGTCCTCAACAATGCATCAGACGACAGGAACCGATCACAGCAACTCCGCAACTTTTCATTTGAGGTATACGTGCAGACGAACTCTCCAACATACTGCACCTATAGTTGAATCTGCATATGGAAAGACTGGAACAAGCACTGTAACAATTATGGCATCAATGTCGCTATCAGATAACAGCTATTTGATATCGAAACCAACTGATAAAGTTAGTTTAGTTGCTACACACGCCAAGATATGAGGATGGATATGCGCAGTCAGCTGATACCTGTGTACAGTTGAATTAAGCCACGCCCACACAGAGCCAAACATAACAACTTTCAGTGTTCCCACTTGTAATGACTGGTCCAGAATCTGACCTAATTTACTCTCTTATCACGCGAATGTAATGTGGGTGTTACGACCCGTTGATTTGGTCCACCAAATGTTATAAACTGTACATTTAATACTCTTAATACCAAATGTTAATATGCTGGTTTCTTTGTGGTAGATTGCGTGCGTGCGTGTTGGAACAATCACTCACAACACAGGTACGCACGTAGAAGTCATAGACGGTTATAAACGGCTGATGATATTTTAACCATGGTTTATTACAATTATAACATCACGTAGATCTAGACGAATACAGTTACATCGAAACATGAATCTTCATAATGCAGTTAACATACGGCCCATACACATCCTGGCCTACAAAATCTCTACTCCTCACATCAGTGCACAAATACTGCATCTACGGCAGATATATAATAATCAAGGCCTACAAAATCTCTATACTTCACATCAGTGCACAAATACTGCATCTACGGCAGATATATAATAATCAAGGCCTACCAAATCTCTATACTTCACATCAGTGTACAAATACTGCATCTACGGCAGATATATAATAATCAAGGCCTACAAAATCTCTATACTTCACATCAGTGCACAAATACTGCATCTACGGCAGATATATAATAATCAAGGCCTACAAAATCTCTATAGCCCTGCGCAGGCATACATTATCCAAAAAACACCTTAGGGCTGACCACCTCAGTCAAAAACCCTGCACACCCTGAACCCACGGGAACACACCCCGTTCACACAGTCACGAGAATCTACTGTTCTCTTAACACTGCTCTCAAAAATCCCTGCGGACACTAGCCGCGAGAGCTATTCACACATCACTTAAAACCAGTACAGAAACAGTTCATTATGACCAGAGTTCACCTGCTATCTGACATACTGTCTTCCACGAAACCAAGAGGAGATATCTTTAAACAAATCCATACCAATCTGTAAGCAAGTACTCTAACCCAAAATTAACTCTACTCAACACGTATTTCCCAAGATCATTTCCCTTTCATCACATCTGCACTCATCAAAACCACATAAGTATATGATGTTAACAAAAGACATAAGTTTCTTTCTCCGTTCATTCAATTCACACCCATTCAGTGGCCACTTTCAGACTTTTGCTTACCCCAGTATTTGTCTCAGGCATTCCAAGGAAATACACTAATAAGTAATAAGACTATTTATTGTCAAATTTAAGTGTTGCCAAATCAAGCCCGAGACTCGCCGTAGTTGCTGACTGCAATTTTCGCGGGAGTCGCTAGAGTCGGGGATTTAATTTGTCCTGGATACAATAAGTTATCTATGCCTTCAGTTGGTTGGAGTAAGGTTCATGCGTGGTGATCGCCGACGTAGGATGAATAGAACATATATATATATATATATATATATATATATATATATATATATATATATATATATATATATATATATTATATATATATATATATATATATATATATATATATATATATATATATATATATATATATAGTTCCTATGTTGTTTAGCCTCAGGTGGCTGAGACGCTAACTTAAGTTACACAAATGTTGCTGAAGATGTATTTCGCCACAGCTGGCTGATGAGATTAATATAAGTAAATCTGGTAATAGTTCTGATCCAGTTAATATTAAAATTTAATGGTTCTATTCTGGTTTCTCTCGTAAAAAAATGAGGAAAAAATTTACCCACACAGGTCACAACAAGAAGCTCATTACTATTAAATATCCCTGGATGCTTATAATATTATAAGTTCGTATGATCATAAGTTCATATGGCCATTAAAAAAACCGCTAGTACTCAGGTTGATCAGCCGCAATCAGAAAAATGAAACACTCCACGAAAATCTAATAATTTTCACTCTGTACGAGAAATCTAAGATATCGAGCTAGTGAATTTCAGATAGATTTCTGAACAACTGATCATGGCTATCGGAGAGACATGGTATATATTCGTAAATTCCGTTCTATCGCTCTTTAATGCGAAAGTCACACCTACTGCCAGACCCAAGCCCATTTGCCATTCGATTCCTGAATCAAAGGTAATTTTACCACCTCTGCCGCCGACAACCTCTCTGGCTTGACTTTCATCATCTCCACCTTGCCGAATATTAGCTACGCAATTAATTCCCCTGAAAGTTTTACAATCCAAGGTCCGTCTCAGACTTAACATCGCCCCTGATCAAAGAATCTATTACGCCATGCTCCGCGCTCTCTCTGTTCCACCGTGCTTAATTGCCAAACGGCTCACGTGTTAATTGCACTTGTGAATCCGGCGTTCCTGTAGCAAAAAATAAACTAGATGGAGAGGGGCAAAAGTGGATGATCACTGCTGCACTATATCCATCTGTGACACCTTCAAAGTATGTATACACTGCTTAGACAGACCAGATTACACTGGCTTGGCTGTGTCAGCCGCAGGGACGATGGTCGCATCCCCAAATATATTTTCTACGGACAACTGGTAGATGGCTAAAGATTAGCACGGCGGCTTCATCTGAGGTTCAAAGATGTGTGCAAGAGAGACATGATGGCTTTGAACAAAAATCCAGCAACCTGGGAGCACGAAGCAGCTGATCGCACCAAAAGGAGATGCTTCCTGCGGTTGCACCTCAGATTGGGCGAAAAGAAGTTCTTACAACAAGCAGAAGAGAAAAAAAACATGCCGGAAGTAACATCAGGCACAAACATCAGCTGAGGTTTATAACCAGAAGGTCGGCATTATCCCCATTGGCAGTTTTGACTAGTAAAAATAAAACAGCAGATTTAAGGAGACCTGATTATAACAAAACAGGCGTACGAAGCTGTTTGGTGGAGAATATTATTAGGATTTACTCGTCAAATAGCACAGGAACATCTTTTAGCAGAAAGGTTTGAAGCTGCTGTGTTAATGATATTCTTCTTCTTGTTACGAACCCTAGAGATTCGAGTTATCCCTCTTTTACCCTTGGGGAAAAACGGGAATGAGGTTTTGGGCTTGCTTGCAATCCCAGAGGACTTCCCTAACTCAGCAGGCTCAGCCTGTCGAGGTCACACCAGAACCACTAATTGGTGGGTGATGCAATGCCACGAGAAGGTTAGACCTCTACCCTGATATGGGATCTATGTATGTGTAGTGATGATAATATCATAGTTAGATAGGTCTAGCTGTTTCTGCAAACGTTTACTTCGATCTAAACGATCGTGAAATTTACTGCCAGAAGAAATGTGTGGCCAAGACCCAGCATCATTTATTCATTTACCCGTCAACCCCTTGTTGAGTATAAGAAAGGTTCCAGAACATAGGAAAGTTCCTAGACCATATGCACGTTCCCAGAACATAGGAAAGTTCCCAGAATATAGGAATTTTCTCAGAATATAGGAAAGTTAACAGAACATAGGAAAGTTCCCATAACATATGCAAGTTCTTAGAACATAGGCAAGTTCCCAGAGCATAGGTAAGTTCCTAGAACATAGACAAGTTCCCAGAGCATAGGTAAGTTTCCAAAACGTCTTCGTTAACCTTTTAAGTCCCTTCTGTATGTGGTTTGTGGTTATCTTTCTGCTTCTCATACCTAAGGATTCCAGAACAAGAATTCCTTTTGTAATGTTATCAGCCGGCCTCCTCAGCGTGTGTCTTCTTCTTCTGCTTTTTCTTCATTCACTTTCAGACGTCAGCTTGAATATGTTCAAAAAAGCAGTGGTCAGCTTGAGGTTACTGGTATCTCCGTAGATGTTTTCCAGGAAAGGTACTGGTGATGACCACATACGCTTTCTTTGTTACTTATATGTTGGGCACCTTTGAAGTATGTGTTAAAACGTGTGTCTTATCCACATCCAAGATATTTCTTTCACGTATTTTTTGCACTGGTATTTGTCTGGAATTTTCTTTTTCAACCGTTATTTCCATATCGCTCTTTGTTGCCATATCAGTTTGGTCTTTATGTACTGCGCTAGCAATCATTTATGTGCTGCCCTAGCACTCATTTATGTGCTGCCCTAGCACTCATTTATGTGCTGCCCTAGCACTCATTTATGTGCTGCCCTAGCACTCATTTATGTGCTGCCCTAACACTCATTTATGTGCTGCCCTAACACTCATTTATGTGCTGCCCTAGCACTCATTTATGTGCTGCCCTAGCACTCATTTGTGTGCTGCCCTAGCACTCATTTATGTGCCGCCCTAGCACTCATTTATGTGCTGCCCTAACACTCATTTATGTGCTGCCCTAGCACTCATTTGTGTGCTGCCCTAGCACTCATTTATGTGCTGCCCTAGCCCTCATTTATGTGCTGCCCTTGCACTCATTTATGAAAGGCTATAACTTCTTGGTTTCCGTTTTTGTTATTCTCCATGTTTCAGTGCCATACAATGGGACTGACATGACGTTAGTCTTAAACATTCTTACTATTATCGGGCTTGATCTATTGTTATTCCCATATATTTATTAACATTGCAATGAAAGCCAACAATTTTATTTATTTCAAATATTGCAGGGCATTAAAATCTCTGGAATCCGCTTAAAGGTAAAGGTAAAGGAACCCGTTACACGCCCATTGAGGCATATTGGGAATATGGTGTTAGGCCCATATTATCTTGACCGTCAGCACACTAGGGGTGATGTGGTCGGCATCACGCCGGCCGCCTTAACCTTCCCAGAGTTGCTCTGGTACCCATTTGGGGCTGGGTCGACCCAGGAGCCGTTTGTGGCCTAAAAAATTCCCACCTCATCTGGGGATTGAACCATAGACCACTGCGCTAGGAAGCCAGTGCACTAACCACTTTGCTACCGTGGCTTATGGAAGCTTCATTCTCTATGTTGTACTCTGAAATATAACTTATTTTGTCCAAATGGTAGAGGGGTTAAAGCGATGGCCTCTCATAGCAAAGGTACTGGGTTCGAAACAGGGTGGTATCACACTCAGTCTACCCAGATATAAATTTTTACCTGACTCTGCTCTTGGGTTAGAAAAGGCAACGGCAACAAGGAAGGAAATTGACCACCCCACCTCTCGATGGACTTAGTATAGTGAAGTGTTTAACACTTCACTCCCGTACGGCAATCTCTCCTACGGGACTACTTTCACCTTTTTTTAATCGAAGCCATTTAATAAGAATAATGCAATACCAGACATACCTTTATGTCATGCTACACCAAGAGCCGAAAGGTGCGCCACGATAGGTTACATAATTCTCCCACAAGCCGCTTGCTACGATAGTTCGGTTCTAGATTATCTCCTGCCTGCACTGTACACGATATAATACAAACTTACTTGTTGCGTATAAGACCTACAACACTCTTAAACCTTCTTCAGCAAATTTACAATATTTTTGTACTTATATTTACTGCTTGTTGTAGAATGTCACTTGTTGACAAAAGATTGTAAAAGCTATAAGCAGTCCTGCATCAGATGCTGCCGTAGAGGAGTGATATGTTAGAGGTTATTTTATACTAGGTTTTAGCTTTATGATGGGAGGTGATCTCTTACCGTCCTCGCTGCTTTTGCTTTCTCTAACTCGAGAACAGAGTATTGTACCCATTTGCAGTAGCTATGTAGACTGGAATGTGACGCCACATGGTATCGAACTCAGTAACTTTGCTTTGAGAAGCAAAGGATCTAACCACTCTGCCACTCGACTATCAAACAGCCTGGGACAGCAAGAAATTACATCTAGGCAAACTTTATCTTAAGTGTTTATAAGCAGGTGGTAAAGGTAAAACAATCTCAATGGATAATGCTGTTATGATTTCTGGCATAGTGGAAAAAAACCTCAAAGAACAGATTTCATCTGGCAACCACTTTATGGTAAATAACAAAGAATAAAGAAACACGCGAACACAGCAACAAAAAACATAAGAAATATGCGTACTTATTATTTTTGTTACTAAATGCAATTTAAAAAAAATTAATAATGCTTTCCATACATTCTATTGCAAACAATCGAAGGGAAAAGCCAGTAATCAAAATCAGTAATTCGTAATAGCGTTCACAAATAGATATAGTTTTGTTTATATTTAAACATAGAGATTTAGAGCGTCATGGATTTGAAACACGACAAATACATGAACCGTTTGTGATTCAAATAAAAGTGGTTAACAAAAAAAAAAAAAAACATATAAAGAATTATCCCACCATAATAGTATACATCATACTGACTATGAGAATGATGCAATTGATAAATTTTATGAAAATCTGGATGAAACAATTAAGAAAATTCCAAAGAAAGATCTTCTCATCGTGCTAGGTGATTGGAATGCT
This sequence comes from Oreohelix idahoensis, assembly GCA_024509875.1. Taxonomy (NCBI): domain Eukaryota; kingdom Metazoa; phylum Mollusca; class Gastropoda; order Stylommatophora; family Oreohelicidae; genus Oreohelix; species Oreohelix idahoensis. Next base: position 62,887 of record JAMPIV010021913.1, read on the forward strand.
AAAATAGGGCCAGATGCATACGGTCAGTGGGCTGGCACGGTGGGGAAATTTGGGATAGGAGAAACCAACGATTGGGGACTAAGGCTACTAGAATTTGCCAACAACTACAAACTAACCCTTGCAAATACACTATTTCCTCATAAGTTATCAAGAAGAACAACGTGGCATGCCCCGAAAACTGAGATACATGGCCAAATTGATTTTATTCTTGTATCCAAAAGATTCAAGTCCAGTATTAATAAAGCCAAGACTAGGACTTTTCCTGGCGCCGACATTGGTAGTGATCACCACATGGTATTGATGACGCTCAAGCTTAAATTCAAAAAGAATTATAATCAAAACAGATGTTCTCAGTTAAGATTCAATTTAGACAAACTGAAGATCCAGAAATCGCGGGAATCTTTGAGGCAACTGTTGGAGGAAAATTTGCAGCTCTCAACTTTCTTGAGGATGATATCAACTCAATCACAGAGAACACGAAAGACGTACTCATTGAATCAGCAACAGAAATACTTGATAAAAGAAAGAAAATAAACAAACCATGGGTTACAGATGACATTCTGAAGTTATGTGATACACGGTGGGAAATGAAAAAGTTTAAGACAGAGGTTCCTGAAGCAGCATGGCAATACAGTATGGTGACTAAAAATATTAGAAAGAAAATGAAACAGGACAAAGAAAAATGGGTAGCTATTCAATGTGAGTCCATTAATACGGGGCTAATAAAAGGTAATAGTAAGGCAGCTTTTGACACATTAAGAAGACTATCAAAACCCCAACAGCCCAGGGTAACTGTCATAGAAGATAGCAATGGGGCTCTGCTCAATGAAAAAATCAGCTGTAATGAGAAGGTGTTCAGAATATTGTAAAGAATTATATAACTGTAAACTCGACACTGACTATAGCATATTAAACAACATTAAGTGTGAAAACAGGGAACTCGGAAATGCAGCAATATTACGGGAAGAAGTGGAAGAGGCTATATGTTCGATGAAAGGAGGGAAGTCACCGGGTGTGGATAATATCCCAGAAGAGCTCTTGAAATATGGAGGACCAGATATAGTAAAAATCATGACAACAATTTGCCAGAAGATATGGAGTACTAAAAAATGGCCAAAAGAGTGGGCGCAGTCATTAGTAATACCGCTTCCAAAGAAAGGAAATCTAAAACTGTGCAAGAATTACAGAACCATTAGCCTTATTAGTCATCCAAGTAAAGTGATGTTAAGGATACTTTTGAACAGAATAAAACAGAAATCAGAAGAAATCTTGTCCGAGGAATAGTCTGGCTTTAGACCAAAAAGAAGTACCTCAGAACAAATCTTCAATATTAGATTACTGATCGAAAAACATCTCCAGCGTCAACGCGATTTATACCATAACTTCATCGATTTCACAAAAGCCTTCGATCGAGTCTGGCATGAAGGCTTATGGCAACTAATGAGAAAATTCAATTTTGATACCAACATCATAGATATCATTGAAGCACTATACATTGACGCAAGCAGTGATGTTTTCGCAAGCAATGACATTGGAGAATTTTTCAAAAAACTGTAGGAGTTCGTCAGGGATGTATCCTGTCCCCAGTGCTCTTTAATATATATCTAGAACATATTATGCAGGAGGCTCTCTACGATTATAAAACAACCATATCGATTGGAGGCCGACCTCTTTGCAATCTACGTTTTGCTGATGACATCGATCTTATAGCTGGAACAGAATCAGAACTGCAAGGCCTTACCTCTAGACTGGAGAAAGTAACAAGAACGTATGGGATGGAAATTAATATAGAAAAAAGCAAGATATTGGTGAATAGCCATAAGAAACATGTTCCGACCAACATTACGTTAAATGGGCAAACGTTAGAAGAAGTTAACACCTTTAAATATCTGGGATCCACTATATGTAGTGATGGAAGATCAAGTAAAGAAATCAAGACAAGACTTGAGATGGCCTCAGCTGCCATGACAAGGCTGAATGTGATCTGGAAAAGTAACATCAGTTTTCCTGTGAAGATCAAATTATACAAATCACTTGTATTATCTATTCTCTTGTATGGGTGTGAGGGCTGGACACTCACTGCAGATACGGAGCGAAGGATTCAGGCTTTCGAATATAAATGTTATAGAAGAATTTTGCGCATTTGCTATAAAGAGCACAAAACAAATGTCTATGTTAGAGAGAAAATAAACACCTATGCAGGCAACCAAGAACCACTTTTGTCAGTAGTGAAACATCGAAAGCTCGCCTGGTTTGGGCATGTAACTCGTCATGACTCCCTTTCGAAAACGATCCTCCAGGGAACATTCGAAGGTAAACGGAGAAGAGGAAGGCAACGAAAATCCTGGGCTGATAACATCAAAGAATGGGCTGGGCACGGTTTTTCCACACTTGTACGCATTGCTGAGGATAGAGAGCAGTGGAGGACCCTGTCTGCTGATGCTTCCACCATGGCACCCCTACGACCCATGACGGGTTACGGGTTGAGATGATGATGATGAATAGTATACATTACAGTATCCTAACATAGCCCCAACCTGTGGTCCGTAGACTGCTGGGGGTCAAAGAAGAGTACCCAAGGGGGAGTCTTCAAATTTAGTAACATTTTTTTTAAATATTAAAAATAAAATCAGTCTCCCCCCACACACACACAAGAGACATCAAGGTTCCAGTGCTATTGTGTTTTCTGTACATAATAAGACTGAAGCAACAATAAAGAAATTAAAGGTCTGGCCACGCCACGCTGACAATATCAGATATGATACGTTCTCTACAGTATTTCCATTGACGTCCTTGCAACATCTGAGCAACAATGTTCCAGTAATATTCTTGATTACATGAATATACATACGACATTCAGTTAATGGGTTCACTTAAGAGACTATTTAAGACTTCCAACGATTGAAAAATAAAAGATTGGATGGAAAATTCGATCTTGAAGACTGAAAATGAACTACCGTCTAATGAAAATGATCAGATTTGTAAGTTGCCTTGTGATTTTTCTTTGAAGATTATATTTTCTGAAGCTGCTTCGGTAGAATTTTGGCTATATGCACAGCTCGTGTATCCCAATGTTTCAAGAAGGACAATAAAATGCTTTATATCTTGTCCCACTATATAGCTGCGTTAGTTTATATTTTCAGCTCTCGTCCATATGAAAATATTAAATGCAGGAACATACTTAATATGGAACCAGACCAGAGGATTAAAATATCGTCTTTATAGCCAGATGCTTGATATCTTGTCCCACTATATAGTAGCGTTAGTTTATATTTTCAGCTCTCGTCCATATGAAATTATTCAATGCAGGAACATACTTAATATGGAACCAGACCAGTGACTTAAAATATCGTCTTTATAACCAGGCATTTGGAAGCTTGCTGCTGGAAAACAACATCAACAATCTCATTGAACTATTAATATTTGAACTTTATTTCTTGAAGAAAAAGTAAATAAATTAAATAAGTCAATTTTAGATGACCTGACTGAATAAATGTGCACTTCTATTTGCTGTGTCAAAAATGCTCAGATCTGTAATATTTGCACAGCACACATGATATGAAACTAGTCCTGTAAAATTTGTTTTGCTTTTTTGGGAGTGGAGGCCTCATAAGTATAGCATGTGTGTTAACGGGGGCCGCAACCTATACAAGCCTGGGAACCATTTATCTATGCTTTGAATTTAAGCTTTGTGTTCATGTTCGGCCCATATATAATCTTATCACTTTCCATCATCATCATTGAAATTACTATAATGTTTGAGCAAATCATCTGCTCACAGCGGTGTGCTATTGGTCTTGTTGATTGTTCCGGTAGAGTACAAAAGCAACTCGTTGAGGTAATGGTTCTTGCTTTATTGTGGTCACTGATAACAGCTTACAGTAAATTAATATTAGACAAACATAAAGGTATGTTTTCAGGCACTCGTAAGAAATAAAGAAGTAGAACACTTGGACAACAGAAAAACAACAGACGTGAGTGGCTTACCCAGGGTTCGAACCCCGTACCTTCCGTACGACAACTCCGCCTAGCTATCAAGCGAATCACACTGACCCCACGGCCAGCTAGGCATCCCCAAAAAAAGATGCTTTGCTGGCTATTTATCAGTACGAAACACACAAGATAACACCGGAAGTATACAGTGGGCAACTCAGCCCTTAAATGACGCAATCACTTCTGTTGTTCTCCTATTAACAGTATGTGTCAGTCCAAACAAGACAAAGACCTTGATACTGGGTCCAGTAAATAGTAGAAGACTTAAGGACATTAGTATAGAACAGAGGGTAGGTTTCTGGTATTGTATAAACATAAATAACACATAAGGAAGGGAAACCCGAGGCCTGTAAACAGTAAATTAATATTAGACAAACATAAAGGTATGTTTTCAGGCACTCGTAAGAAATAAAGAAGTAGAACACTTGGACAACAGAAAAACAACAGACGTGAGTGGCTTACCCAGGGTTCGAACCCCGTACCTTCCGTACGACAACTCCGCCTAGCTATCAAGCGAATCACACTGACCCCACGGCCAGCTAGGCATCCCCAAAAAAAGATGCTTTGCTGGCTATTTATCAGTACGAAACACACAAGATAACACCGGAAGTATACAGTGGGCAACTCAGCCCTTAAATGACGCAATCACTTCTGTTGTTCTCCTATTAACAGTATGTGTCAGTCCAAACAAGACAAAGACCTTGATACTGGGTCCAGTAAATAGTAGAAGACTTAAGGACATTAGTATAGAACAGAGGGTAGGTTTCTGTTTATACTATGTCGGCTTCATGCATTATTATGATCAAAAATGAAAATGGCGATTATTGGACGCAAGCTTCCATTGATGAAAGTCTGTAACTTGTACGTTGTTGTTTCTGTTGTTCATCATGGTCTAGAGCCATACAATAGAGCTGCCTTGAAAGTTGAGCTGAAAATCACGTTAATTGAGTGTTGTTATTTCACAATTTATCGCTCTCTCGGAAAACACTTCATTCACTTAAATAGAAAATCAATCCCCTCCTCAGAAATCATTAAAACTATTCTGTGATATTCCATTCTCCGCACCATCTGTAACAATAAAAATAACGTTGTTTTTTTGTCAATGCTGCACAATTGTTTATTGTTACGATGACCTCTATGGAGCTCATTAGTCGACGAAATTAGCGAACTAAATCCATTTCTTGTCAATTAATACCCACTGGTTTGTGATAGTTTCCTTGTAGTGTACTGATTTCTTCAACATAGCAGAAAAGTGATACGGCATGACGAAGCTGAATATATATATATATATATCCTGCAACCCTGGTGTATAAGCACAACGTAATTTCCCACTCAAGCTCACTCTAATTTCGCATGCCTTCTTGCTGACTGTACTCGGAGCTTTCCAAGTGTCGCTATCACAGCAATACACACCTATGTGATACTCCTACATGTTATATACCTAGTTAACGTTATAAACGGGAACAAGTCGTTAGTCCATCTTGACCGCAAAATCGTAAATAATAATCATCAATATTTCCATTTTCGCTCCCCCTGGAGCATAGATCCACCACTGCCGCTGGCTCCTTTGCAGGAAGCCTGCACAAGTCACATGCTCTTGCAGTGGTGTTTTCTGTAACGATTGGTTTCACATGCAGAAGTTGCCAGCATATTAGTGGCCTTGTACGACATGCCTGAGGGAGCAATAATCCTCATCTTTTTTTATAAGAGATCCCTGGTAGCTCCAGGGAGCAAAGTCCTAAATAATATGTAATATAAATTCTACACAAAAACATGAACTTTTGTTCTAGCAAATGATCAAGTGTAACCGCTGATTTAAGATCAAAATGCAATAAAAAACATTTACTGGCATTTATAGGAGCCCTGTGAAATATTAAACCAAGGATAAACATGTCAGGCTTACATCATTGGGGACATAATAACAAAGTTATAACCATTTAACAACGAGCTACATAATGCCCTTAAAGCATAAGCTCCTTTTAAATTAAACATGTTGTCCTCAGCAACATTCCTTGTCTAAACAAAGTATGGTTCCCTCTATTATTTAAAACCACACAGCTTTCTTCTGTTGATCTCATTCCAGTGCCTACCTGTTAAGCATCCTGGCAAAATTAAAGGGTAAACTCTCTTTCGTTAAATATGTTTTCTGCAGCAACATCTCTTTTCTAAATACAGTAAAGTTTCCTATATTATTTAAAACCACACAGTTTGCCCCTGTTAATCTCATTCCAGTGTCTATCTGCCAAACGTCCTGGCAACGTTTTTCAAGTCGTAACTGTTTACCAATCACCTCAACTCCGACTTAGCGATAAATATTATCATCGAGCCATATCACATTTAATTCGGCCACATTAAAGCGATGTGGCTATAAATTGCGTATCGACTTCCCACCCAAGTCTTTTATCAATATTGTCTTCCGGATCATTCCGAAGAAAATGAAAGGGCTTATTCTTAGGCGTGAGCTTCAGACACAATCAAAATATAATCGTAGGAGTCAGTTAGACTATGGGGCAGCAGTCAAACAGAGAAATGTCGACAACTGTGCCATAATTTTGAACAGTGTTGTTCGTCCATCACGGGTGATGAAGACCACTCTGTTCATCCAATTATTTAGGAATATGTTAGGTTAGTCTATGGGTACGAAGGTGACTGATGAGCCCGATGCGGGCCTGGAAAGATCTCGGACAGTGTGGGCAGGGAATGTTTGCTTCATGTGAAGGTTTTATTACACGGTCCTTTCTAGCTTGTCTCCGCTGTTCCGCTGCTGCTCTTCTGGATGATTCGCATGCCGCTGCACCTTTACGAAGAGATGTGCGCCAAGCAGTTCGGTCTTGCGCAGCAGCTTCCCATGTGTCAGGGTTTATGTCAAAGGTTTTCAATGACGTCTTTAACGTGTCTTTGAAGCGCTTCTTTTGGCCACCATGGGAGCATTTACCCTTCTGTATCTCACCATAAAAGAGTATCTTTGGCAGTCGATGGTCTGGCATGCGGACTACATGACCTGCCCAGCGAATCTGTGACTGCATCAGAATAGTATCAATACTAGGGATACCAGCTCTGTCAAGAACGGCGGTATCCGGGATCTTGTCTTGCCATTTGATGTTCATTATCTTCCTGAGACAGACTGTATGTAAGTGGTTTAGCTTCTTTACGTGGCGCCTGTATACAGTCCATGTTTCACTTGCATATAGCAGCACTGGAAGCACCGCAGCTCTGTACACTGTTACGCACGGATCATTATTATTTTTCGTTTGTATAAACATTTTTTCATATGTATGATCATTTTTTTGACTGAAGTGTGTATTATGTTTTCTATGGTCAAAGGGACATAATCCGAGTTATCGAGACTACAATTTGTTAGGAGTTGCCTTCTCTTGTATAGAGACACGTTCGGTCTATAATTTCTTGAACGAAGCGTGACCACATCTCCTTATTTGGTAGTATCAGTCAACTATGGTAGATGTCTGAAACCTTTCTTAACGCTTCTTTTCATGACCATAAAAGGCGCGACTGTGTAAGACTTTTATCTCGAATGTTCTTCGAATCGTCTTATTGTGAACGGCAACTCAGAGATTGTCGTTCTGCGCATGTCAAACCGGGAGTTCGTTCTGTGTGTTCCGCCCAGTTGGGGCAGTTTAGAAATGGTTTAAGAAGCGAGCAGACGCAACTGCGTCTTGTGATTCTCTGAGGGAAATACAGTGTCTTAGTGAGTTAGTTAGCTAACTAGACTATTTCCCAGTATTATGCAGCCTGCCTGGAGGCATATGTTCATGGTTGATTTTCCGAAATAAGGTAATTCCTCTTGTATCGAACTTTATGCTATCATCTAGAGGTTCGTCATTTTGTCGCCTATTTGCTCGCCTGTGTGATGAAAAATGGAGAGGTACTTTGACTAGGATTAAGTCACCGGTATCTGTATACCTGAACTAGTTAAATATATATGGGTCGCTCTAGACCAACAAGACTGTTGTCTGTGTTCCAGGATTCGTTATATCAGAGATCACGTCCAAGTCAGATGGTTAGACTTAGGAACATTATAAAGGTCGAGCTGACCTGTAGCCCATGTATGCTATTCACGTGCAGACAGTGAACGGACTTATTGTATACAACTGATCTGCTAGCATCAGAATGGGAGCATTTATATTTGTTATGAACATTGAAGATCTGTAGCTGACACTGTTGCAGAAGTTATAGAAATTATTATTATTTATACAGCTTCACGAACTAGCACTCGATGATTGATGAATTTCTGAATCTATTGAACTGTGATGTCTTATGACGCATATATACAACAGCTATCATTGCTGACTACAGAAATTGTTTTCAATGTGCCATATCATCTTGCTGAACTCGTTAACCATGTTGATGTCATAAGTATCATGACTGTTTTGTGGCGTGCAATAAATGAAAGAAACTTATACAACGAAGTTACCCTTTCTATGACTCTACACGTCATGTTGCCTGTGTGATAACCCATTGAACTGTTCCACTACCACATACACAGCAACATCCTAAATCAGAGAAGACACCTACATCTTACACTTTAACACCAGGTGTCGATAAGGGTGGCAAGTTACCACTTCAGCACAAATCCACCCTTATCATTTTTGGTGGCCAGAGCTGGTTCTATCATCTGATATTTTGGCGCACCATATCATTTTTGGTGGCCATAGGTTGGTTCACTCTGATTCCAGCTATCAAGGGGGTCAGCAAACCCAGACATCATCATCATACTAGATACAACTACAGCATCAACTACCACCTTACAAGAAATTTTATTGAAAGTATCCGGATTTTCTGACAGTTGCTGATTTTGAAACTACCCGGCGCTGCTCGGCAATATTGAAGTTTATGTAAAATTAGAAGGACAAGTACCGAGCGAATGGATTTCCTGATCTGGTGAAAAGAAGGACAAGTGCCGTAACAACTGTTCCGGTCTCAGGGGTACTGCTGCGGGTTCAGAAGGTCAAGTGCCGGTTAAATCAATTTAGAAGATTCAGAAGGTCAAGTGCCGTAACAACTGTTGCAGTATTAGAAGCTCATTTCCTTCGTCATGGCTGTTTATGGGAGCAGAAGTTAATCAACGTTGGATCATTATCCTCAGAATGCTGATTACATCCTGTTCTGCACCGTGCTGACGCTGGATTTATAGAAGTTAAGTGGCCTGTTTTGTTTGTGAACTGTGCCCTTATGTTCTTTTAGTTTCGATTTCGATTGTTTGTATTTGTAGGTCTCCCCTTTGCTATTATTCAGTTCTTTACGTATATTTTTGTGTATACACTGTAGCGTCATTTGTTAGTCATATCTTCGCATATTTCTTTTTAGTTTTGCTGTTTGTGTATTTGACTTATGCGAATGTTTTCGTATTGTTTGATCTTTGTTGATTGTTTACATTGACTCTGATCTTTGTTATTGTTTACATTGACTCTGATCTTTGTTATTGTTTACATTGACTCTGATCTTTGTTGTTGTTTACATTGACTTTGATCTTTGTTATTGTTTACATTGTTGATGACCTTTGTTATTGTTTACATTGTCTTGTTATTGTTTACATAGTTCTTGCATAGTTAGCTTTCACTATTGTTGATATATGCTCATGCACTATTGGTCTATAGTGCACTTATCATAACAAACTGGTGTTTTTGCTTATGCACTATTGTAGTGCAGTTATGATAAATAACTGATGATTATGCACTGATTTGGGTAGTGCACTGTTAATTAAGAGGTGACTTGTGATATTATTATACATTTGATAATACAAGTTGGTGTCAACTCCTGTTTCCCACAGAGATTGGGTTCAACATAGAGATTATACAAGCACTTTATTAAGTCTTGTTGCTATTTAACATTGAAATAAGATAATTAATTATTTCAGGTTCTGTACTCACATTTTGGACATCATGTCTACATTTGAGTACTTTATTGAGCAGGGTAAAGCCCTTGGGAAGACAGGTGATAAATTAGAAGAATTTGCGACTGTTCAATATGCCAAGGCATTGAAGTCGGAAGAAAAGAAAATGAAAGAACAAACTGAACAAAAGAGAATAGAGGCTGAAATAGAACAAAAGAAACTGCAGATGCAGGTGGAGGAAAAAAGATTTCAAATGGAAATGGAAAAACAAAAAAGAGAAGCAGAATCTCAGGAGAAGAGGCTTCAGGCTGAAGCTGAAAATAAGAGACTTGAAAAAGAAGCTGAAGAAAAAAAAGTTACAGGCCCAGGCTGAAGCTGAAAATAAGAGACTTGAAAAAGAAGCTGAAAATAAGAGACTTGAAATAGAGGCTGAAGAAAAAAAGTTACAGGCCCAGGCTGAAGAAAAAAAGTTACAGGCCCAGGCTGAAGAAAGAAAGTTACAGGCTGAGGCTGAAGAAAGAAGGTTACAAAGAGAGGCTGATGAGAGAAAAGCAAAAATGGAACATGATGAAAAAATCTTAGCTTTAGAGTTAGAGAAGTTAAAGTTATTGAACACTGGTAATGCTAATGATGCAAATAAGGTGTCAAATAAGACTAATGCTAAGGATTTCAAGCTTAATCTACCAGCATTTAATCCCTCAATCGATGATATAACATTTTATCTAGATAGATTTGAAAGTGCATGTAATGTGCATAATATAGATAAAACATTATATGTGTATCATCTGTCCAAGATACTTAGAGGTGATGCTTTGACTTTGTTGAGTATGGTAGATGTGCCTGACAAAAACAACTATGAGGTTGTCAGGGCGGCATTGTTAAAGAAGTACCAACTTAACGAGGACGGATATCGTCTTAAATTTAAAACCATGTTACCAGAAACTGGAGTTGAATTCTCTGAATTCATCTCAGGCATCCGTCTTACTTTTTTACGATGGGTTGAGTTGTCTAAGACAGAAAATACATTTGAAGCTCTTATGGATTTACTACTTAGAGATAAGGTTATGTCTTCTGTTAATGAAGCTTTTCTATCTTTTCTTCATGAGCGTAAGCCTAAAAACATAAAAGAAATGGAAGAATACTGTAGCCAGTATGTTACTGCGCATCCGCACATAACCATTAGTAACTCTAAGGTGAAAGAAGGTCTGCCAGTTGCTTCGGCAGCACCTTATGGCCCAAATTTTATGCGTAAATTTCAGGGTAGCCAGAAAAATTTCAATAAAAAGAGTAATCGTAATTATGCCCAGAACCATAGTGATCAATTCCAGGGTGATTCTTCTTCCCAGAACTGGAGACAACCTAATACTACACGTTATTCTACTCCGGTTAACTTTAGAAATTTTCACAAAGGTAATCGGTACAGAGGAAAATATTTTATGCAGAGACCTCAATACCAAGATAATAGAGGTTCTCAACAACATAGAGATAGTAATGACAGTTATGGAAACTGGAACTCAAACCAGGATAAAAATTACAGTAGGGACTTTAATGATAATTGCAGAGGCAATAATGGTCGCGGTAGATCGCAACATAAGAGAAAAAGATATCAACAGACAAACTCTGTTCAACAAGAATCTCAGGGAGCAGATAAACAGGTTAATAATGATAAAGACCATAATGCTATCGGATGCTCATCTTTTGATTTTGGTAGGGCAAATAAATGTATCCAATGCAGTACTTTATTTGATCCGAAAACCGTTAGTACTTTAAGCTGTGGTCATCCTTTGCCCGCTCTTCCTGCTAATGTTGCTCATGATGGGAGAGGTTCTCTTATATTACATAAGGGGCTAGTAAATAGTAATCCAGTCTCAGTGTTGTTTGATTCTGGATGTACTACTGTCGGCGTTAGGCAATCTCTTGTAGATCCATCCTGTGCTACAGGAAAAGTCATCAAATGTGTCACATTTGGTGGCACGTTAGAAAAGTATCCTACTGCTATAATACACATTGCTACTCCTTTCTTCACGGGAGAGGTCCACGCGTGTCTACTTCCAAACCCTATTGCGGACCTTATTATTGGTCGTATTCACGGAGTTAGGGAATGTACCCCACAGCAGATTGCTGTTTGGGAAGAGCAAAACATTGAAGCTACCAATGCGGTGGTCACAAGAGCACATGCTCTGGATCCACCTCAAACTTCATTAACTAATAATGATGAAGTAAATGACCAAGATAGTCACTTGACTATTACACGTGACTCATTTATCAAATTGCAAGAAGAAGATCCTTCTTTACAAAAATTCTTCATTCTAGCAAAAAAAGGTGATCCTAATCAGAACACTAATAGGAAATCTTGGATTTCTATGAAGAACGGCGTACTTGTACGTATGGTACAAGACTCGACTACGTCCACTCATTCACAAATTCTTGTGCCTAAGAGCATGAGATTGCAAATATTGCAACATGCTCATGACTCGCAATGTGCTGGACATATGGGTTTTTCCCGTACAAAGTCGAGGGTTCTTGCGGCTTTCTTTTGGCCATTTGTGAGCAAGGACATACGAATGTACTGTCGCTCTTGCAAAGTATGTCAGGAGGTCAAATCTAAAGGACCACGACATGCTGCGCCTATCCAGGCTGCTGACATTCCTATTCGCCCTTTTCAAAAAATGGCAATAGATATTATCGGTCCTTTTAGAATTAAGTCGGCTAGAGGACATCAATTTATCCTTACATGTGTCGATATGTGCACACGTTGGCCAGAGGCAATACCTCTCAAGAGCATCTCAACTGCTGATATCGCAGACGCTCTTTGGCTGATATTTTCTCGCTTGGGTTTTCCCGGAGAAATATTGTCAGACCATGGCACTCAACTTATATCAGACACTATGTCACAGGTAATGTCTATGCTACACATTAAAAGGTCTCTCAGCAGTATCTATCACCCAATGTCTAATGGGTTGGTCGAACGTTTAAATAGGACTCTGAAAACTTTACTTGGTAAAATAACTGAGGATCATCCTCAGGATTGGGACAGGGTCTTACCCGCGGCTCTCTTTGCGTATAGAGAGGTCCCCAATGAACATACGGGGTTTTCCCCTTTTGAACTTGTCTTTGGCGCGCAACCGCGCGGCCCTATGTCTTTACTTCACGATCTAATCACTGCCGATAATATTAGCGATGAGACTCAATCTTCTTATGAGTACGTCATTGCTCTTAGGCAAAAGATCATCGAGGCATGCAAACTAGCAACTTCGTCTTCAGAATTTGCTAAAGAAAAGGCAAGGCAGTTTGCAAATAAGAATAGATGTCTACGACAACTTTGTCCAGGTGACAAAGCTCTCGTTCTACTTCCTTCAAGGGAGAACAGACTTCTAATTGCATGGAAAGGTCCATATGCAATAGTCTCCAAAATTTCTGATGTCGACTATGTTGTCGATATTGATGGAAAGCATAAAACTTTCCACATAAATATGCTCACAGAATTTTATGAAAGACCTGACTATTTGCAGCCTATTTTCCAGGCTACGGACAATTCACAAGCAACTCGTGGTCAGTACTCATCTCTGTCAGTTATACAGGATGAGGAAACTACTTTTTCTGATGTCAATCTTCCTCTTTCTATGGTCCCACTTTATTCTACGGAATCTTGGAAAAACGTGACCGTTTCTCCAAATCTTTCCGCTGAGGAACATCGACAAGTTTCTTCGATGTTGCAAACATTTCAGGATGTTCTTACAGACATCCCGGGACACACACATGTCATAGAACATGACATTGTGCTAACTGATCACAATCCTATCAGAGTCAGACCATATCCAATACCTATTCATTTCCAGTCTCAAGTCGAAAAAGAGTTGGATGAAATGATACGTTTGGAAATCATTGAACCATCCACTTCAGCATACTCTTCGTCTATGGTTATTGTTCGAAAGAAGGATAATAACATTCGCATTTGCGTAGATTATCGCAAATTGAACCAAGTTACGAAGTTCGATGCTGAACCTATGCCTTCATTAGAAGAGCTACTCAATAAACTTTCTAATTCTAGATTCTTTACCAAACTAGATTTGTCTAAAGGTTATTGGCAAGTCCCGCTAACTGAACGTGCCAAACCTTTTACAGCTTTTTCTACACCTAGGGGTTTATTCCAATGGAATTTCATGCCTTTTGGTCTTATGAACGCCCCTGCTACATTCGTACGCATGATGCGGCGAATTCTCGCATATCGTACAGATGTCATAGCATACCTAGATGATATCTGTCTATTCAGTGATTCTTGGGAAGATCACTATTTGGGTTTATACGAATTACTGTCTACTCTTCGCGAGTATAACTTGACTGCAAAACCCTCTAAAGCCTTTATAGGATTTAGCGAGATTTCTTTCCTAGGTCATCGGGTTGGTCATGGTCTTTTAAAGACAGAGGACCACAATGTTTCAAAAATACTTAACATTTCGGTCCCTAAGACGAAGAAACAAGTAAGGAGTCTATTAGGTTTGATTCAATTCTACGGACGATTCATTCCGAATCTGTCCTCCATTATGGCACCGCTTTCTACTTTATTGAAGAAAGGGTCGCCTAATCTGATCCGCTGGTCTAAAGAATGTCAATCCTCATTGGACCAGGTTAAAGCCCTATTTTCATCTCCACCTATTCTTAAGTTACCTACTATTGAGAAGACTTTTGTTCTTCGAAGTGACGCCTCGTCAACAGGGATTGGGGGCAGCACTAATGCAGGAGTATTCTGATACTTTGCATCCGGTGATGTATATCTCTAGGAAATTAAACGCTGCAGAAAAGAATTACTCGGTTTTAGACCGTGAGTTATTGGCTATGGTATGGTCTATTCTGAAGTTACAAAGATTTCTTCTAGGCGCACATTTCATTGTGGAAACCGACCAGAAAGCGCTTACTGCTATTCAGAGCAAAAACTTGAAGAGCTCGAGGTCCACTCGTTATGCCATAGCTCTTCAACCATTTCATTTCTCGGTTCGAGCTATCCGTGGTTCGGATAATGTAATGGCAGACATTCTGTCCAGATGTCCACACGATTCCACATGATTCTTCTGTCATATATATATATTTCCTGATATACAGTCCAATGTTATAATGACATGTTAGTAGATTTTGTCTCACTTTTTTTTTTTTGAGGGAAATTTATAACATTGTACCATGTAATTATCTAAGAAGGCTTAGTTAGTGATATACGGGCCAAAAGATCACTCGGCCACATTTAAATAAATTATTTTCAGGATTGTATTAAGAAATTTACCAGTTGTCTTTAAGATTTGTGTTATTGATATTTTCGCAGCACATCATTGAAGTCTGCGAGTTTATGTCCATTGTGGAACTTTGAGGATATCAAGTCCTGTCCTACATTGGGAGCGGATGATGTCCACATCTTCTTCTATTGAATGTTTTATGTCACCGAAGAGCAACACATGTATTACTTATTAATTACTGTTACTTTATATAATGTAATAATATAGTGCGGTATATTAGTAAATTACACCGCTATTTGCAACACATTGTATGATAACACATAATATATTTAATTTCATATATTGGTATGAGTATAATTTGATTGTCATTATGTTGTTGCCATCATTGTGGCGTGTGTTGGTGGCACCTTCCTGGAATATATCAGCGTATACTTAGATAAATTTTTTCTCTAAGGATCTGAGATATGATCTCAGTGTCGCTCCATGCGTTGAGCTAATTTGTTAGGTATATATCCACGCATCATACGTGCGTTAGGAGCCTAGATTTTTTCCGGCTCCAGGATTTAAAAAAAAAAAAATGAAACATTTTTTTTTCCAGGGAGGGTGCGGTAATGTTACGCACGGATCATTATTATTTTTCGTTTGTATAAACATTTTTTCATATGTATGATCATTTTTTTGACTGAAGTGTGTATTATGTTTTCTATGGTCAAAGGGACATAATCCGAGTTATCGAGACTACAATTTGCTAGGAGTTGCCTTCTCTTGTATAGAGACACGTTCGGTCTATAATTTCTTGAACGAAGCGTGACCACATCTCCTTATTTGGTAGTATCAGTCAACTATGGTAGATGTCTGAAACCTTTCTTAACGCTTCTTTTCATGACCATAAAAGGCGCGACTGTGTAAGACTTTTATCTCGAATGTTCTTCGAATCGTCTTATTGTGAACGGCAACTCAGAGATTGTCGTTCTGCGCATGTCAAACCGGGAGTTCGTTCTGTGTGTTCCGCCCAGTTGGGGCAGTTTAGAAATGGTTTAAGAAGCGAGCAGACGCAACTGCGTCTTGTGATTCTCTGAGGGAAATACAGTGTCTTAGTGAGTTAGTTAGCTAACTAGACTATTTCCCAGTATTATGCAGCCTGCCTGGAGGCATATGTTCATGGTTGATTTTCCGAAATAAGGTAATTCCTCTTGTATCGAACTTTATGCTATCATCTAGAGGTTCGTCATTTTGTCGCCTATTTGCTCGCCTGTGTGATGAAAAAATGGAGAGGTACTTTGACTAGGATTAAGTCACCGGTATCTGTATACCTGAACTAGTTAATATATATGGGTCGCTCTAGACCAACAAGACTGTTGTCTGTGTTCCAGGATTCGTTATATCAGAGATCACGTCCAAGTCAGATGGTTAGACTTAGGAACATTATAAAGGTCGAGCTGACCTGTAGCCCATGTATGCTATTCACGTGCAGACAGTGAACGGACTTATTGTATACAACTGATCTGCTAGCATCAGAATGGGAGCATTTATTATTGTTTATGAACATTGAAGATCTGTAGCTGACACTGTTGCAGAAGTTATAGAAATTATTATTATTTATACAGCTTCACGAACTAGCACTCGATGATTGATGAATTTCTGAATCTATTGAACTGTGATGTCTTATGACGCATATATACAACAGCTATCATTGCTGACTACAGAAATTGTTTTCAATGTGCCATATCATCTTGCTGAACTCGTTAACCATGTTGATGTCATAAGTATCATGACTGTTTTGTGGCGTGCAATAAATGAAAGAAACTTATACAACGAAGTTACCCTTTCTATGACTCTACACGTCATGTTGCCTGTGTGATAACCCATTGAACTGTTCCACTACCACATACACAGCAACATCCTAAATCAGAGAAGACACCTACATCTTACACTTTAACACCAGGTGTCGATAAGGGTGGCAAGTTACCACTTCAGCACAAATCCACCCTTATCATACACCTTCAGCTTTGTCTGTAGACTAATGCCACTTCGATGCCAAACGTTGGTGTATAATCTGCCAAATGTGCTGCTCTCTTTGGAGATCCTGGTGTTCATCTCATCATCAATGACAATGTTCTGGGATAGTGTGCTACCAAGGTATGTGAATCTGTTCACAACATTCAGTTTCTCACCATTAACCTTGATGATTGGCTCAGTATAAACTATGCCAGGAGCTGGTTGGTACATGATTTCTGTTTTCTTCGTGTTGATGGTAAGCCCAAAGTTGGCGCAGGCTTCGGAGAATCTATCCACACTATGCTGCAGATCAGCCTCTGAGCTATAATTTTGAACAGTAAGGTAAAGGTAAAGGATCCCGTTACACGCCCATTGAGGCATATTGGGAATATGGTGTTAGGCCCATATTTTCTTGACATCGGCACACTAGGGGTGATGTGGTCAGCATCATACCGGACTTTTGAACAGTGCTCGAACGTAATTACTTTTTATACACAGGATTAAACAAATTAAAATCTACATTCAGTTGTTTTGCCTGCAAATAGCTTTGCGTCTTTTATTTTAGTGTGTTTATTTGCTACTGTGCCTGTATGGTAAAGTATTGTAGATAAGAGAACAGACATCGTCTGGTGTATAAATTTGTTTGCTTGGTTTGTTGTTCCTATTTTTTGTCTTTTTATCTTTGTAATCTAGCGTTCGGAAATAAGCACCCGAATGACATCGGGTGTTAATGGTAAAAGGTAGCCTAATAGCTCTGATGCTGCCTTAAGAAAGAAGAGACTTCACTATACTCGGTCCAGCTTTGAGATCGGGCTGACCAGTTCCCTTTCACCCTGCCTTTGCGTTCTCTAACTCAAGAGCAAAGTGAGGTACCCATTTAAAGCTTGGTAAACTGGGCGTGACGTTAACAGGTTTGAATCCCAGAACCCGCAACTTCGAATCGAGAGGCAAGCGCGTCACCACATAATACCAAAATAGAAGCAAGGCCAATAGGTTAGTGTACAGAAATATTCATCATCATGTAGCATGTCCTTTGCAAAACGTCGCTCTCATCACAGCCCGCCTGAAAGACTCTCGATCTCTAGCCAGCCCTCCTTCCTCCTCCATTGTCATGTTCAAGGTGTCTTCGATGTCATGTGTCCACCGTGGTCTTGGTCGGCCCCTGTTTCGCCTTCCAGGTACCATACCCTCCATCACTGCTCTCTCTAAGCCACTATGACGTTTAATGTGGCCAAAATATTTCAGTTTCCGTGACATGATATTGTTTATGAGCCAGTTTTCCTCGATGTTCAGGTCGTGTAGGATGTCTATATTTTTCTTCGTCTTGGTCCAAGATATTCTGAGAATTGAGACACTCTTTACTGAAAGCGAGTTAAAATGCGCTGAAGGCTATGGGCAATTTATTTGTCCTTCTTTTCCTGTTATTGCCGGAAGACTAGAGTTCATTGTTTTCACTGAAAGCGAATCATATATGTGTATATATTAGGACTAGCACAAAAATAAGAATTTTCAATTCACATGTCAAATCAGTGCTATTGTATGGCGCAGAAACATGGAGAACAGCAAAAATAACAATTAAAGAACTAGACTTTCATAAATAGACGATTGCGTAGAATTCAAGAATTAAAGACCACTAATGTCAAATTGACCAACAAGATCTAGACAAGCGATGGTGTAACAAGACAAGAGATGGTGTAACAAGACATGAGATGGTGTAACAAGACAAGAGATGGTGTAACAAGACAAGAGATGGTGTAACAAGACATGAGATGGTGTAACAAGACATGAGATGGTGTAACAAGACATGAGATGGTGTAACAAGACATGAGATGGTGTAACAAGACAAGCGATGGTGTAACAAGACATGAGATGGTGTAACAAGACAAGAGATGGTGTAACAAGACATGAGATGGTGTAACAAGACATGAGATGGTGTAACAAGACATGAGATGGTGTAACAAGACATGAGATGGTGTAACAAGACATGAGATGGTGTAACAAGACATGAGATGGTGTAACAAGACATGAGATGGTGTAACAAGACAAGAGATGGTGTAACAAGACATGAGATGGTGTAACAAGACATGAGATGGTGTAACAAGACATGAGATGGTGTAACAAGACATGAGATGGTGTAAAAAGACATGAGATGGTGTAACAAGACATGAGATGATGTAACAAGTCATGAGATGGTGTAACAAGTCATGAGATGGTGTAACAAGACAAGCGATGGTGTAACAAGACATGAGATGGTGATGAGATGGTGTAACAAGACATGAGATGTGTGTAAAAGACATGAGATGGTGTAACACATGAGATGGTGTAACAAGACATGAGATGGTGTAACAAGACATGAGATGGTGTAACAAGACAAGAGATGGTGTAACAAGACATGAGATGGTGTAACAAGACATGAGATGGTGTAACAAGACATGAGATGGTGTAACAAGACAAGAGATGGTGTAACAAGACAAGAGATGGTGTAACAAGAGATGTAACAAGACCATGAGATGGTGTAACAAGACATGAGATGGTGAGATGAGATGGTGTAACCAAGACATGAGATGGTGTAACAAGACATGAGATGGTGTAACAAGACATGAAACAAGACATGAGATGGTGTAACAAGACATGAGATGGTGTAACAAGACATGAGATGGTGTAACAAGACATGAGATGGTGTAACAAGACAAGAGATGGTGTAACAAGACAAGAGATGGTGTAACAAGACATGAGATGGTGTAACAAGACATGAGATGGTGTAACAAGACATGAGATGGTGTAACAAGACATGAGATGGTGTAACAAGACATGAGATGGTGTAACAAGACAAGAGATGGTGTAACAAGACTATCGATGGTGTAACAAGACATGAGATGGTGTAACAAGACATGAGATGGTGTAACAAGACATGAGATGGTGTAACAAGACATGAGATGGTGTAACAAGACATGAGATGAAGGCACTGGAGATGGATAGGACACATTGATAAAACCTGTTGATAGCATTACCAGGCAGCCGTTGCTCTAAAATCTCCAGGGGAAGACGAAAAAAGAACACGGAGAAGAGAACTGGAGACAGACATGAAGGGGATGAAGAAGACACGGAAAAACGTTGGCCTGATGGCATGGGACAGGAAGACTAGGCATAGGTTTATTGAAGGAATATGCTCCTTCTGGAGTTTAAAGGTAAGAAAGAATGACTGAATAAATGAATATATCAGCTTTTGTGAGTTCTGCCTATATGTTGCTCAGTTATCTCCCCTGCTGTGCAGTAGTGGTTAAACAATGGCCAAAATTAGAGCATAATGATGAAGGTATCAACCCTCGCTCATTGCAGAGAAATAGATGATGCTACTTATTCAGGGAGGCTCGCTGGAATTTTAAGAAATCAAGCATAACAACTGAGATCATCTAAGCTGTCATATATGTTTTATCTTCCCGCTTCTTCTGTGAGGAAAAAGAAATTTGCTCCTATTTTTTTAGCCCCCACTGAAATGTTTCACTAAAATATTACTTTAATAGCTCTGGATCATAATGTATTTAAATTAACTGCGTCATGCGGGTACAATTCACTGAATACTGATTAAATCAACTATCAATTTGTATTTACAGATACAAAATTTAAAAATCAATTACAGTTAACAAAGTTAAAATAGCGTTTACGAAACAATGAAGCACAGATGTTTTCATCACAGGTAGTGACTTTAAAGTGGCGTCGTTAAAGAAAGTTCTTTTGCTGGGCCTAACAGTTACCTTAACTAGCCAGGTGTTGATGATGATTTGTTGTTGGCGTTGGGTTCCGTCACTGTTTGTTCCCAAGAGTGTTGTTGACTGTTCCGTCAATTGTCAAATTCTGTGGCGGTAGCTCATCCATCGCGGTAATGCTGGGGGTAACCACTTCAATTGTCAAGACAAGTGTCTCCAAGACACGTCTGATGTAGGCGTCTAGTGCAGACTGCTGGCAATTTGAATCACAGGCTTGTGCTACAATCGTGTACAAAAAACGTGTACCATAAACTGAGAGAAAACAAATGCCTCAATTAAGTAAATGGTCTCCTGACATGAGAATCAGACGCCCTTCGCTTTCATTCCACCACTTCATCTTCCTCAGAAACTTTACCCTCACTTAGCATTAAAGTTAAACCCAGTGAGTCCGATGAAAGTGCGTTTGGACAGCGGAAAACAACAATTGCTTTCTTTAAACATGTTTGACGTTCACATAAACTTATAAAAATGTTAATGTCATATATATGTACACCAGCGTGTCATCGTCATCCACTCTCTGCTCCACATGGAGCTGGGGCTCCTTTTAGCGAGATCAGTGATACAATCGCCAAATACAGTAATATGTAACCCCTACGCCAAGTAAATTTACCACCCCGCCCGCGTTTGCCCAAAGTCATCACCCACGCCTGCGATTCGCGCTGGATTTGAAAAAGCATTAACGCCAAAGTGAACGATACCAAAACCACTAGCTTTTTCGTTGCTCTGTCCAAAGACTTTAAATAACATAACACGCGTTTCGTTCCCCAAAAAAGTGATAGAAAAAAAAGGAGGAGTGAAAGAGAGAGGGAGGAATAAAACCTTGACTAAAGCGTTATTTAAATCTATTAATAGCACACAATGCGACAGTTGACGTTATGGACTTGCTTATGGTAACACAAAATGAAAAACGAGAGGCTGGCTTTTGAAAATCAACTAGTGCCTTAGCAACGGTTGTTATGGCATTTTTCCCCCTACAGTTTAGGTTTGAATAAAACATTGACTTCGCTAATGCACGCGATGATACCCCATCTCAAGACCCAACCGCCTTGGTCCCTCTCCGTCCTGAAAATTAAATCTAACTAAAGACGGTTGGCATCTTGCCAAACGCTTGTTTAGTTTCCTAAGAACGAGCGAGAGAGAAAAAAAAAATAAAGGGGGGGAATTGACATGGAGGAAAATCTAAGCTAGCGTATGCATTGTGAAAGTGAAACTAGTAACCAAATTGGGAAGGGTAGCGAAACGGTGGCAAAAGAAACATAGATGAAGTATCGTATTCTAATTGAATAATAAAAGAAAAGAAAGGACATTTGACAACTGAAATGATAATACTTGGTTATTAGGAATATCATATTACTCATTATGATATAGTATCTTACCGTAGAGAAAAGTAGGTTATTTGAAAAACTGAAAGAGGAAAAATACAAAAATGAAAACTATGATAAAGAGAGAAATAAAAACCTAAGGGCTAGATGACAGACAGTCGTCTGGTTAATAACTGCTTTTCTCCATTAAAATCGTTTAGATATTAACAAAATTATCGTAGAAAATAAAAATGAAAGACAGAAGGACAGGCACAGTGATATCCACTCAACTTTGAAAATTGGGGGATGTTACATTTTTTGAACGTGTGTTTTTGAAAAGAGAGTCGGGTCGGCTTACCCTGATCTGATTGGTTTAGGGGAGCATAACTAACGAGGGGATATAACGAACGTTTTGCTAACGCTTAGTTGCCACTTGAAGATAAAATCTAAACAGTAAGGTTAGCATCAGACACAAGGAATTCATGACCCATTGCCTTTGCTGTTCTGGCCAGTGGCGATCTCAGCTTGACCCATTGATCGCCGGTTAACCTTATATGTGTGAAATATTTCATTGATTGCGGTAAGATAAACATTATTATTGATATGTATATGTATTATTGATGTGTAGAGGCTAACATAGATAGGCGCCCAACCAAAAATTTGTGGTGTGCGTCATTTGCCATTGTGGAAGCTTACGACAGGCATGTCTATGTATAATATGGAGCAACTGAAAGTACATGATCTTTGAAAAGTGATCTGTAATATTATGACTGTAAGACCAGCAAACCACTGGCCGTCTTCGGCAAGTCACAGTGTTTCACATGACTTTGAAAAATAACTATGATTTCCTATGAAAGGAATGTATCAAACTGATGATATGGAAGATTACCTGAGTATGAAGCAGTCACAGAATAAGATAGGGACGATAGCTATTTGTTTAGCACAGGAAGCTGATCTTAAACTGTTTAATGATGCTTAATTGTTAGTTGTGGAGAGATTTATGTATAAGTACTTAGGAGGCCTTAATCCTCTTATTGCAGGGTTACATCCTATAACACTCAGTGTGCCACAAAGTAATACTGGAGCTGCAGAGTTCGAGGCAACAGTGTTTATTTGCCTATATTCTGAAGCAAGAGTGCTGAAGCAGTCTTCAGGTCTCACTGTCGTGACGAATGTACTGTTGTTGAGAAAGTCATCAACTATTGTTCAAGGAAATTCAGTTAAGCCAAACCTTCTAAGGGCTTAATGAGTGTTCATTTAACATTAACTCTCCACTATTGCAATAAAACAGTTTTAGGAAGTGATAAGAAAAGTCGTTCCTCATAATCGTGACCAGTCATAGGATCTAGTGCTTCATCAGGGAATTCCATGTTAGAAACATTTACATTTTGACATTTAAGGACAAGTTGTCCTTTAGACTTAATTAAAACTGTAAATATATTTCCATTCCATTTGTAGTTTAAACATTCCTGTACCAAAAAAGATTGGAGGTACAGGAAATTAAAATTGTAACATACTATTCTAACTTTAACCACTGACTTGTTTAATCCCTTTTCATTGAGTTAAGTTGTGTTTGTTGTCATACACTCACCATTACATTTTGCATTACCCTAGACATCAAGCCATATAAACAAACAGACACCAGAATATAAAATAGACTCAAAATATATCGCAGATTGAGGTCGTAGTTTGGTAGCAGTCAGGTATCCTGAGAACATCATCATCAACTATTAGACTCAGGGACTTGCACAGCTGACCTCACTCTGTAGACAAGCAATATTTATCTCTTTTAACATCAAAACCCACCACACTCCTCTACTGTTGGGTCCCTTGTGAGGAAACCCACACGAAACAGTCACCAGCTCTTGCAGTGGTTGTTCATGAATTCAATCAATTTTTAAATGATGAGGTTGCCAGCAAGTGTGAACCTTTACATCCACTAGCAATTTACACATGTTAAATGCAAAAATATAAAATGATAAAATGTACATATTAAAACTTATCCCAGTTACCGAAAGTGAAGTAACAGGCTTCTTGCACAGGAAAAGCTTCCGAATAGTGTCGTGCCACTGGTTTCAAAAGGCCGTTTTACAGGTGGTCGGGGTACTACGTATCTATGTAATAGGATTCGTGGTTTCCAGTACTCTAGTCGAGTTTTCTTTCTGTCCGATATCAGAAGATCCTTTAAAACTTGATCCTGTGCTTATGTTGCATTCCTGTTTCTATTCGTTATCCTGACTGTCAGAAATGTATTCTTCTTGACGAGATCGAAATGCAGGGAAACAATCCCAAAATGTTGCAGACTATAAGCGACATTTTCGCTCACCCCTCCATGTTGTTTTGCTAGAAAAAGCTCCAATCAGAAGTGGTTTATGTTAGCACTTCCATGCCAATCCAATCACGATTTAGTGTATGATATCGGTAGGCGTCTTTGCCCCCTCCACCCTCATCTGTAGAGCATTCTTCATGACACACAAGATATTTTCTTTACATGTCATTTACAAATTTATTTGCCTGTCTTTCATGACCATATAAGGTCTTGCGTCTTTCGTTTCGCCTTTTATGTTTGCAGACTCACATGTCTAACATTATAATCTCCTCCCAAATATTATTTCCTTGTAAATATTTATTACAAACAATTTTATCTGCCGGAAGTATTAAATCACTGTCCGTATCTTAATCTTTAACCAGATGGACATCTTCCGACACGTTATGTGCGAACTGACAACTTATCTCCCAATACCGTCTGTCCATTCATATTAGAACCTGTGAACGGTATGGTTTGTGTATCATCCCAGACAAAAAGTCGACGTTAACAATAGGCTTGTCGCTCAGTGTAGATTCGTACTCCGTCTGATAAGCGAACGGTCAATGTGGCAAGGTCGCTCTGTACAAACAGAAGTCAATGTTGTTTAAAAAATAGATCGAGCGATCAGGTAAATTTAAGAGTGACAAATTAGAACAAGATGTGATAAAAACATTGAACTAAGAAAACGAAAACAATGTCAAGGAGCGGGTGAGAAAAAGCAAAAAAGGAAGGGCACAGAAAAAGTTAACAGATGGCACAGAAAAATGTAACGATCGAAGATCGACTCGTCAGACCATCACATGAGTTTACTTTTGGTTAAACAAGATATCAGCTATGGAAATTTCGGACCAGCCCTTTCCCTCCAGCATTTAGAAATCCAAGTATTCCAGAATTAGGGTTGCTTATTCTAAGTTCCCAGTGAAAACCACCGAGCTATTTTAATAAAACGTATTTTATTCGCTAACGTCATAACGCAGTTAATTGAATTGAAGTTAAAATTTGGTAAAACATCATTTACTTATAATTTTCCTGCGTTCTTTTGATGGAATTGTAAAGCAGAACGTCCAGAAAGATATCAATTACATATAGGTTGTAGTTATTCCGAATTCTAAAAACTCCGAAACCTTTTTGTCAAGGGAGACCTTTAGATAGCTCAGGGTTTCTAAGGTAGAACTCCCACCTCAGGGCTCCATGGGATGCTTGTCGCTACTCTACCTTCTCGCTACCATTTATAAATTTACCTGTGACAACCTTTTTGCTGTGGTCTGATTTTGATCTTAGTGAAGCCAAAGAAGTGAGAGTGCAAAGGTGGACTGAAGCGTAGATAACACGAGATTTACATTCAATGAAGAAGTGAACATTCAAATATGATTATTGAAATTGCTGATCAATCTTAATTTGTTCTTACTTTGCACTGGAAAGTTGTAGTTTAAGATGCGTTTTCAAGAAAGCGCCACTTCCAGTGAAGATGAACGCAACATCAATGGACTGCCAGTAGAAAAATTTAAAAATAATTTTTTCTGAAAAAATAATGTTTGTTTCATTAACAGTGCCCATGTCCACGAGCTGTATTCTACTACTTCTAGTTTTGTGTGAAGTGTACAACAACATTCACGCTGGTCCAACCAAGATGTCAGACAGTCCTGCACCAAATGTTGTAAGTGTCAACTACTTTTGGTAATGTTCAATTGAAAGGTAGTGTAAGACAGGAAGAACGGGAGTTCAGAGAAGAAACATAAATTAGATACACGGAAATGGAATACACACATAAAAATTGTGAAATATGATTTATACAAAATTATTTGTACTTTGAAAGAGTAATTGTTGTTGTTATTGTTATCGTTGTTGTTTAACTAGGGCGATTGAGCTTTTTCGCTCTTTTGCAGCCAATGCTAAGTTGAAGAGTCGCTGGCACTATAAGTCTAGGCTTTTGTGGTGGCTTTTCATCCATTCCGAAACGTGTTGAGTTGAAGTTATGAACTCAGTTTTCACCAGCTTGGCTTGCATTTCAAGGATCATCACATCTTTTCCCAAGATAGGAGGAAGAAGCACGTGACAAACAGTGTATTCCCCGCCATCATAGGGGGCGCTCCAAATAAGCAGAGCTAAAATACTGTGCTCTGATTCTGGGTTCTCCCAAGGAATCATCACAGCCTTCACAGATCCACTTCTCATCTACCAACCATGGGGTCCATAGTGAGATCCTCCTACATGCAGGCAATCAGGTAAAAACCAGAGTAGCGTCTGGGGCTCAAGTGACTCCTCCAAGCTTAGTGTGCAATGCTGGGTTCTCAACATTCTTCACCACATGAGGAATCATTGAAAATGTGTAGAGGATTTCAAGAGTCAATGAAGGTGTAATTAGCCTCACAGAAAAAGGTTCACATCCAAATCTACATACTATAACACTGTGTATAGCTGGTGCTCATATAAGGATGAGTCCATATATGCCTCCATGTATTGACAGAGTAGTGTAAAGAGACGACAACGTTGAGAGGGCGAAGAAAGTAAAAAGAGATGAACAATAGATAAGTTACTTTCTATGAATATGTCATAAAAACATTATGTCATATAGATGTTAATTAGTAATGAAATGGCATACAAAGTAATCACATATTCATCAGATTGTTCTCGAAAGTACAGTTGTGTTCAAAATTAGCTTGTTGAACTGTGCGATGTACATTTTACTTTTACATATAGTTTATAGAGAACTAAAAATGTCTTAATTAAAATGACCTACGATATACATAAAATGTAAGACATTTAAGAATATGTATTGGGAACAGGTCGCAGTAATGAAGGTATATAATAAATCTGACCGTCACTATTTAGCTGATCAAGGAGCTGAGGCCTTAAAAAAAGTCCTCCCGTCCTGTGCTATCCGCTCAAGATCTTTCCATGGCGTTTTCATACCTTTCATTTCTGTAATTATTTTTTTTATTGTCCTGCACTTTTGTCGTCTCCCTCTCTTACTCTGAGGATTCCAGGACAAGGACGACCTTGTAATGCTATCAGGTGTCCTCAGTGTATATCTGTAGCGTAGCAAATGTTGCGTAAGTATTATATGTGTTGATAAATGTTCTGTGGAGGATGTCGCATTTGCCACACAACGTTGAGGGTGTTGTAATTCATCTGCTCCTCTCAAGGTATGATAATCCTGGCCTTTGCGGAGTAGTGTGCCACCCTCAGACACCAGGGATGATGAGGCGTAGTAACTTGGTGTCTGTAGTCTGGTTTAAGTGTGATGTAGATGTGTATACAGACAGTGAGCATTACGAACAAGTCAATCCACACAATGACGTCACGTTAACTCACGATGTGAAAAGTCAATGATGCTTGCAACAGCTAGTGACGGTTTTGTATAATTTATTATAAACGCCACAATGACGAAGTGTGTAGACATAAACAAGCAGGTACATCATAGGTACGATCAAACAGTCATTATTACATATGTAGACAATTCAACTGGCACAGCAGACAGCATCAAAATAATGTGCATCATCTGCCTTTTAGGATATCGTAAAGCCGCTGTACATGTAGTCAGGTAGTAAACTTCCCCTTTCCATAAGAGCTAGAAGATATCAACTAGGAGATTAAAGATGGTCTCCTCGATTTGACCTCAACAAGACAGGCATGTCTTTTGAGCGCCACATTATCGTCCTCTATTGTCCAGCAAACAGCAAAGGTATCAAACCTAGATCCATCAACAAAGTTCAGGAAGCAAATAGTCCGTAGGACAGGCATCAATCGATGCGTGACAATCTAAGTGGATCATGAGCTGAGCAAACTAGTCATATCGTAGACTTTAGAATAAGGCAGGCTAAGCAAAAAGTCAACATCACAAGATGGCGATAAAGTTACTCAGCCAAAAAAGGGATTTAATTACCTGTTCATAAGGAATTAAATGAATAATCACATATGCCTCCAGGCATTAGGAATAACACAGAGATATATCATCTCAAGATAGGAACAACAATCATGAGGACTCCTTCCTGAATAAACTAAGCGAAGACTAGCACATAGCTACGTCTCGCCTTCACAGCTTCTCAGCACAGACTGACCTGGGCGGAAATCGTTTTACCAACGCCACAAAAAGGGACATGCGCAGAAAACGCGAATCGAATACAACTCAGGCCAATTTACGAAACGCAGAATGTTCTACAATGTTCGACTTAAGACCTATTACCTTAAAAGGAAATGAATCTTGAAACATTGCGATTGCCAACTGTTTTCAAAGAACTGACGATCTGAGCGCTCCATATATGGTCGTGACTCACAATCGTTCACACAACTATCGGCAACCCTAGCTATCAAGATAAGACAACTTCTTAACGATAGCTATCAAGATTAGACGACTGTAGAAATAAGAGTGACTACAAATCCATGAGTTCCCTCCCATGCATTAAAAAATGAATATAGTCAAAATGCATGGTCAGAATAAGTTGCGACCAGTTTTTAGCAGCAACAATATCCTACCAATCATCATCGTCTACTTCTCATCTCCTGTTCCACTGGCACTTGCCTAGTTCTTGTCATCATTTCAACATTGGTGAACCTGTCCTGCCATGTAATTCTTCTATACCACGCACGCAAGAACCCATTTTAGGGACGGAGTGGCTAAGAGGTGTGGCGTCCAACAAGAGTTCTAGAGGTACCGGGTTCGATTCCCAGTTGAGGGAATATAATTTATGGAAATTTCTTTTTCAGAACCAGTGATCCTAATGATGTCATACTCACCTCTGGTCTCCTGTGTAGTGAGATCGGATGCCTAACCTTTTCTGATAAGGGCGAAAAACTATGAGGTCCCGTGTGCAAGTTGCGCACGTTAAAAATCCCACGGCAGTTGCAAATCGTTAAGAGTAGGCCTATCAGGCCGCTGCCCTGGCAAAATTTAAAAATTAGAAACCTACCCACCACAAAATTATTTATAGAATGTGTGATTCCTATATACACACATTGGGATTCTCGCCGGTGCTACGGAGTTCGTGCACTGTGCTGAGATCCTCCTTGTGTGATCTAAGGGAGGAGATCGGAGCACTGATGGAGTTGTCCGTGTGCAATGAAGAGAGTCCTTAAAGCCAAAACAAACCAAACCAAGAACCCATTTATGAAAGCCCTTTCCATTATAAAACAGCTATAGATGAATGCACACATTATGATAAATTCATATTCTTGTATAATTGTGTATGAAAAGCGTACAGTTGCTTTTTTGCGTTGTTTTATATATTTATTTTCTTTTTTTTCCCCCACAGGTTACTATAATGAAACGATTGCAGAGCAAAGGTAATTTTCAGTAATTAATAATCAGGCAACAGATTGCAAGAATTTTCCTTAAACAATCGTTGATAACATTCATTAAACTCATAGGAGGAATAGTTTTCAAAAGTCATAAAAACTTGGTAAAGCCATCCAAAAATTTTATCGAAACCACACCTCTGTTCAGACATTGACTTTTAGTTAATGCTTTTTTTTTTTTTTTTAAACGTACGCCCTCTATTACTCAAGGCGAAATCTAAGGTTAGCATGTGTAACCTGAGACTGATTTTACTCCTATTTTCCCTGTACGGTGACAGGTGTCCTCTCGCCATTCAGGCAGATACTCGCCGTCTTCGGAGAGTACCCATTAGAGCTGGGTCGGCTCAGTAGCCGTTCAGGTTATTCCAGTCGCTGGTCGACGACACTATATCAAATATCCTCGCCAGGGCTCGAATTAATCCAGTCCAAATCACGGTCGACGACACGTATGTCCTCGCCCGGGCTTGAACCTGGATCACCCGATCGCCAGCGCAGTGTGGTAACCATTACACCAACGCGGCTCCCTAGTTAATGCTAAATTGCTCAGGGTTGGTGATGTAGAGCGAGAAAGAAAAACCAGTGGAGACGAGACCCTAATGACAACGACGAGGAAGATCAGGAAATAACTTGAGCTGATGGCACGCGACATGAGGACTTGGCGTGTACTCGTTGATGGCCTATGTCTTGTTGAGCTAAAGAGTGCTGATAATGAACATACTGTCTGCAATGTGAAAATATTTTCACCTGTCAAAATGCTATAATGTTTTCCTGTGTTGACAAATAACACTAGTCAACAAATTTTCAAAAGTTATTTGTACCAGAAATTAAATATACCATTTCTTATTGATTTTGACATGCTGATTTCAAATATCATAATGAAATTCACCAATTGGCTCTGGGTTTTTTTTTAATGATGAATTTACATTACAGTAATACAAATAATGTATGCTTGTTTTATTCTCTGGGGTGAACAGCTAGTCTTTCTACTTTAGCATTATAGAAATTGTGGTTACATACTCAATTAATTGATATTTCAACTTAAAATGATAGAAAAAATGAAAACATTATTTAAAGTTCACATATCATGTTTTAAAAAGGCACATTTGAACCCATTCCGTCATTATTCAGTCGCTGTTCGAGCTCTCTTTGCTTGCTTCTTGTAGTCAATCGATGAGGTGTCTCTTGTCACAGTCCAACAGTAATCAGCAAGCATTGAAGGGCTCCAATTGCCTTGATACCTTGTCTCCATAGCAGCAATGTCCTGGTGAAATCGTTCACCATGCTCATCACTGACCGCTCCACAGTTTGACGTAAAGAAATCCAGATGAGAATCCAGAAAATGAATTTTCAAAGACATGTTGCAGCCAAGACTCTTATACTTCAGAAGGAGATTTTCTACAATTTCATTGTAATTATCCGATCTGTTGTTTCCAAGAAAATTGTCCACCACTGACTTAAATGCTAGCCATGCTGCTTTTTCCTTGCCATGCAACACGCAAAGAAACTCGTCATCATGAAGAAGTTTTCGAATTTGTGGACCAACAAATACTCCCTCTCTTATTTTAGCTTCACTCAGTCTTGGAAATTTTCTGATGAGGTATTTGAAAGCCTCATCTGTTTTCTCTATTGCCTTGACAAAGTTTTTCATGAGACCCAGCTTAATGTGCAAGGGTGGCAACAAAATCGTGCTGGTGTCGACAAGTGCTGGGTTCTCAACGTTCTTACTGCCAGGCTGCAATGCCTGCCTGATTGGCCAATGTCTTCTGATGTAATGGTCACTTCGTGCACAGCTATCCCACTCACAAAGAAAGCAACAGTACTTGGTGTATCCACCCTGTAATCCAAGCAACAGAGCGAGCACTTTTAAGTCACCGCAAAGTGACCAATGATGATGATCGTAGTTTATACACTTCAAAAGGTGCTTAATGTTTTCATAAGTTTCTTTCATATGAACTGCGTGACCAACTGGAATTGACGGTAACACATTATCATTATTCAACAAAACAGCTTTAAGACTCGTCTTGGATGAATCAATGAAAAGCCTCCACTCTTCCGGTATGTAATTGATCTTGAGGGCTGCCATTAAACCAGAAATGTTGTGCCAAGCAGAAAGGTCACCTTCTTTGAAAAGGAATGTAATAAGCGGCTTCTGGCGGTTCCTATACACATAAATTGTAACATCTTCTGCCAGGAGATTCCACTGTTGCAATCTGGAACCCAAAAGCTCCGCCTTGTTCTTCGGTAAATTCAGATCTCTTACAAGATCATTCAGTTCACCTTGGGTTATTAAATGGGGTTTAGTGGATGCAGTTTGCTCAAACTCTGGGTCGCTTGAGGTTGATGGTTCAGGACCACCAATGTCCTCTTCTTCATCAGTGGAAGCAGCTGAAAATGATTCTGGCACTTTGGGAACTGGTAGGTCATCGCCATGTGGTACCGAACGTATTGCAGAGGGGATGTTTGGATATTCCAGAGTCCATTTTGTCTTCTTTGATATGCCTTTCCCAATTGGAGGGACCATGCAAAAGTAACAGTTGTTGAGATGATCAGTGGGCTCTCTCCAAATCATTGGGACTGCAAAAGGCATAGCTTGCCTTTTGCCAGTCAACCACAGTTTAAGATGTGCTGCACATGTATTGCAGCATATGTGTGGCGCCCAGCTCTTATCTTGATCTCCTATTCTGCAGCCAAAATACAAACTGTACGCCTTCTTAATCACTTTAGTTATATTTCGTTTTTGTGATAGAAATGTCACCTCACCACATATATAACAGAAATTATTAGCACTGTTCACACATGTCCTAGGCATTTATAACTACGATACTTTTGATAAGAACAAATGCACTAACTAATGGCAAAATTTTATCAGAGATAAGATATTTATACACAAAGGTGATGTAATCATAGGTAGGATTGCATCATCAACTTCTAGTTACATTGTTATTGGTCATTAGAAAAAAATTATGCAATCGCTCACAACAGTTGCGTCATATATATGAATTAACCGTAATTAAATAAACTAGTAGCATATATCTTGAAAACTAGAGCCAATCAACATTTTTAAATGTCTTTTTCGTTTTCAGCACACCAAAATTAGTTAAGATCAGCTATTTTCATTTCTGGTACATTTTGGTTGTTGACTAGTGTAATACGTAACTGATAATTTATTCTAACAAGGCAGATCTAGTAATCATAACGGAAACTGGCAGTTCACATCATATGCGTTAATACAACTTTCGCTTAAAGGACATGTACTGGAAAAATGTTTAGCAATGTCAAACAGCAAACGAAGAGATTGACACAATATTTCGAGGAACTTCCAAACAGACCAACTCCACAAACTCCCCACAATTAGGGTACTAGAGTAATGGGGTAATGAGTATTTATTCAAGAGATTGTATTCCAAAACAGTTGCTATCGGAAAAAAGGTTCTGCCTTCTGGGCTTTCGTTCGTGTTGCTAGTGAATTCTATGAAAATAATTAAACAAACAAACCACACACCCATTAACACACACACTGACAACAGACAGCTACAATATTTTGACAATGTAAAACAGACATAACTTCTTACTAGAGACTATTATAGAAGGAAAAATTGAAGGCAAACGTGCACGAAGAAGACAGCGCTATAATGGGAAGATAACACAAAGAGATGGACAGCAAAGAGTCTATCCGAGTACACCATAAAGAGAGACAGACCTACTGCAGCTGACTTTTGATGTGGAGATGGCACATGATGACGAGGATGATGATGATGAATATTTATTTTCCTTCCATAGACAGACAATCACATTTAGAGGTAATAAAAATTGGGGTTACTTATAGGTAAATGTAGCCTCATTACAGATACTACCATAGGGGAGTGAAGTGTTAGAGACGATAACATTTTAGACCTATGGTTTTTCTAAGGCAGGGTAATCAGTTCCCTTCCTCGCTGTATTTTTGTCTTAGCTATTTAAACAACACAGTCAAGCACCCATTTACAGGGTAGACTGGTGCGTGACGGTACCAAGTTTTGCTTCCGGAACCAGGTAACTGTGCAACGAGAAGAAAGGGCTTTAATCGTTAAGCCAATCGAACGCATTAACCGTAAAAAGTTTAAATAAATAATAACCATAAAAAGTGTCAATAAATAATAACCATAAAAAGTGGCAATAAATAATAACAAGTGGCAATAAATAATAACCATAAAAAGTGGCTTTAAATAATAACCATAACATGTGGCAATAAAATAATAACAATAAAAAGTGGCAATAAATAATAACCGTAAAAAGTGGCAATTAATAATAACCATCAAAAGTGTCAATAAATAATAACCATAATAAGTGGCAATAAATAATAACCATAAAAAGTGGCAATAAATAATAACCGTAAAAAGTGGCAATTAATAACCATCAAAAGTGTCAATAAATAATAACAATAATAAGTGGCAATAAAAGATAACCATAAAAAGTGGCAATAAATATTAACCATAACAATCTGGATATAAATACTTCCGAATGCAATCAAAAGAAAGAAGGAATATTTGGGCCTTTTAAGAGAACAACTGTAAAGAAAAGAAATTGGACAAAAGAACAAATAACTGGGCAAGACAGCTAATAGAGTATATTAAAGCAAACGGAAGGACAAGTTGAACACTAATTATATGGAATCTTCAACATGCAGAACACCTTGTAATCTGATTCGATCTGAAGGAATATGAATATCCAGCAGGGAAGTAATACCAGATCTCGACAAATCTGAGAACCCCTGATGTGAAATGTGATGACCCTGTAGGTTTGTTTTCAGCTTGTTTTTGGCTCCCATGTTGGGCATTATTTTGAATGTTGTTCCTTCGATTAGAATTACCGTTAAAGTTTATTAACCGATGAAACGGAATTTTATTCCTGAGTGTTAGACAACTTATTAATATTTTACATGCCTTCCTGATTTGATTTTTTTGGTTCAAGTTGTTGTAATGGAAAATGTTTAAATAAGAAAATAAAAAATTAAATCTAACATGGAAAGTAAAAACAACAGAAATGCTAGTTCATTATATTATATTGAGCATATATGTACTATTTCAAATTTTACTATTTATTTTGTTCTCTGTTTCGTATTTTCTTTGCTTAGGCCTAATTAGTTAGTTCACTTATTCTTCCGGTCATGTCAACTTCTAGCCATCCTGTTATTCAACCATCCTTCACTCCTTTTTCATTCATTAATCAAACACACAATCACTCAGTAAAGTCAGTAAGTCTGTCTGTCTGTCTATCTATCATTCTATCTGTCTGTCCATCTTTCGGTCAATCTGTCTGTCTGCCTATCTAGTCCGTCTTTCAGTCTAGTTATAATTGTATCTAACTGTCTGCATGTCAGTAAATTATCTATTTGTTAGTCTGCCTACGTATTAATCTTTATTTATTTTCATTTATATACTACGAGAGGCGTTCAGAAAGTAATGCACTGGATCGTTTTTCTCAGAAGCTGTTTATTCAAAAAGCATGAAATTTATACACAATATACATGGATATGTCATGTAAACATCGGTATTATTCAACATAATCCCCAACAACTATTACGGCTTTATGCCAGCGCGAAACAAGTGCATGTATTCCTAGCCCGTACCAGATATTGTCTTGATCATGTAGCCATTTCTTCGCTGAATGAATCACTCCATCATCTTCAAACCTTGTCCCACGGAGTGCATCTTTAAGTGGACCAAATAGATGAAAATCAGAGGGTGCCAAATCGGGACTATAGGGTGGATGGGGTAGTACAGTCCAACCCAATTTGGTGATTGCTTCCCGTGTTGCCAGACTTGTGTGAGGGCGCGCATTGTCGTGAAGGAGAAGCAGGTCTGCTGGATTCTTGTGCGGCTAAACTCTTCGAAAACGTTGATTGAGTTTTTTCAATGTCTTAATGTAAGCTTGCGAATTGATTGTCTCTCCTCTTGGCATAACGTTCACAAGAATCACACCTTCAATGTCCCAAAAGACAGTGATCATGACCTTTCCAGCTGAAGGAATTGTCTTGAATTTCTTTCTTCTTGGTGATTGCGGATGATGCCACTCCATTGACTGTCTTTTTGTCTCAGGTTCAAAATGATGTGCCCAGGTTTCGTCACCTGTAACGATCTTAGCCAAAAAGTTCTCTCCATCAGCATTGAAACGCTCTAACAATTCAGAAGAAATTGCTTTCCTTTGCAATCGGTGGTCATTTGTGAGACTTCGAGGAACCCATCTTGCGCAAACCTTAGAAAATCCGAGAGTTTTTATAACTGCATTTGCACTACCAATGCTGACTGACAGCTGTAAGGCCAATTGTTGAGTAGTGATTCACCTATCAGTAAGAATAATGCCCTCAGCGCATTTCAACAATTCTGCGTTGGTGGCTGTGGCAGGACGTCCACAGTGCGGCCGAACAAGCAGCTCCGTATCTCCACTTCCTGATTCTTTGATTCTCTGAACCCAGCGACTGACTGTACTCCTGTCGACTGCAAAACTTCTATACACATCCCATAGACGCTTGTGAATATTCACAACAGTTTCCTTCTCTGCAACGAGAAATTCTATCACAATTCACTTTTTATAACGCATGTTGCTAACACGCTCCATTTCAACGGTTTAGGGCTGCTGTATTATTTGGCCGGTTGCTGTGCAATTTAGTGCACACAATTGGCACATGCCATATTTGAAGTGTGCAAAATTTCATGCTTCTATCTTCATTATTAGCTGAGAAAAACGATGTGGTGCATTACTTTCTGAACGCCCCTCGTAAGTTATTAACTTAATTTTCATTAATTCATTGAGTCCACATTTTCCCTGAGCTCGCCATTCTATGCTCAGCTATGTCCTCCTTTCTTAAGTATTCTTTGTTCATTCTGATAAGCCGACTAGGAAATCGACTTTCGCATCTTTCTGTTGTTGTTTGGTTTATTTTTTAATTGATTCTTTTTTCTTCAAATTCTGTTTGGAGCCCACAATTTGACTCTCTTCTATTTTCTTTCTTGCATTCTGCAACAGGACAAGTGCGAGTAGGAAGATCATATGTAGACAACAGAATAGACACATTTCCAACTCAACCTGTATACTTTAGTCAACGAAACCATGATAGCCAGCCACAGCATGAACTTGGTCATAGCTTTCACCCTCCTTACGACATTGACATGCCACACGACACAGGTCTAGACTTGGTGAGTTCCTTCAACTTCCCCGACTTAACATCAAAGGTGGAACAACCCAGTTCTATTCCACATCAGTCGTTTCACAGACAACCCTTGGGCCTGGACAGTTTGCCGGTCAGTGAAGGTGACCTGCCGGACGAGAGCGATCTCGACTTCTCCTTTCTTCTTTCTCCAACGTTTGATGTCAAGGCACCCGTAACGGAAAGGGCCCAGAAGGAGGCAGACAATATCATGGATGACTTTCTACATTTTTTGGATCTCAGAGGTCTGTTTATTAAAATTAAGCATCATCAATTACAATTACCATCACTACCACCGTCATCATCATCATGAGTCTTGTTTTTCTTCTTTCTTCTTCTGCGCAAATTACGGAGCATTGAGCCATCACTGTAGCTGGCCCCCTTGCAGGGTGGCTTCTGTAGCTATTTGTTTTACATGATAAGGTTGCCAATCCCATGCACAACCTCACATTAATCGCCTAGTACGACATGCTGGAGTGTGCAGTAGTTATATTCTTTCTCAGTCTCTCCACGGACCCTCGGAAACTACAAGTTTTTACCTACTGCTATTTGCGAGAATTTTCCATCTACTGCCTGTATCATTTGATAATAGCAGTTAGCTTAGTTCTCACTTTTCTTTCTCTGCTGTTTTCGTTGGTTTATCGCTGACAAAGACATTTTTGCGCTCATAAACTAGGCCGTTTCTTTGTCCTTTATTCCAGTAGACTTACGTTACCTTGTTTCTTTAACCCTCACACTTTTGTTTTTAAATTTATGCACGTAATTTTGGGGATCACACACATACTGATGCATATAATAACTCACTTAAAACGTGCTTTATTTGACGCATTTGCAGCCTTTATAATAATGGTATGCAAACTTTTTGCCTATCGTCCCCTTGGTTCCCTAAACTCATCCCCAAAGTTCCCTATTATATCTTATAATAAGCATTCTTATGAATAACCGTTTGCACGACGCACCAAGGAAGATAATAAACAACAAAATTCAAAACAGTAACAAGTAATTGCACGTTTATTCCAAATCCTATAAAAACGTCTCAGCTTTTTAATTCAACAACATTGTCCACCGATACCAGCCGTCTAGCAAGAATCTTAGATACATTTAGTAACTACTTCACTGTTTGTAAAATCTTAATGCGATGGGCGGGCTTCAAAAAGCAATGCCAGTTTCTTATCGTCTGGTCTAATGCCACAAAGCCGAAGTGTCCACGTTTATTAATATGGAAACAAGTAAAGAGGGGAAACTCGAGGCCTGTAAACGATAAATAAATAATACACAAAAAGGTATGTTTCAGTGTCACGGATTGCCTCCCCTGCTTTCCAGTAGTGGTTCAACAGTGACCAAAACTAAAGAGTATCTAATATTGGCTTCTAAGGTATCTACCTGTGCGCAAGATTACTCTTGGTATAGATGTAGATAGAAGTTTAATGACACTTCTACCTTAAGGGAGCGTTCACGAGATATTTCCAGAAGTCAAGAACAAAAGCTGCTTAGGGCTGAGCAATTTGTTAACTTATTATCTGGTCCGTCGCCTTTTGTGAAGGATTTAAGCAATGGTTCTGGCCCGTTAAGCCCCCAGTTGGTGTAATCCAACGAATGCCCTCTTATAAGTAATGGTTATATATATATTAAATAGTCTTGCTCATACGTTTGCTTTCATACTTCAAATGCCCGAATAAACAATTATTTTTTTAGTTTAAAATAACATACAACAAATTTAATAGTCAATTAGTTCAACAAGTTAAAATACGGATTAAATGGGGGTGAAAGGTAAATTAAATTTTTCCTCACAGAGGTTGGATCAGGGTGCTTTCAATGTCCGTGTTTTGCTGTTCCTGTGAAAAAAAAAAAACTTAACTCCAGATGAGTCCTGCAGCTGTGGTTCATCAATTCTGTGATGACGGAAGCCTTATCCACACTCGCTTCCACTGTAGGCGGTTAAGGTTGATGCTTTTCCCTCACAATATCGGCGTAAATACCACAAATTGGCTGATGGCTTCTAACCACGAACTTTAGACAAATAAAAAGAAACAAATGCCTGCTAAGTACATTTGTTTGCTGCAAACTAACAGGCCCATTGTCACGCGCTCCACCCACCAATGTTAACCTCTCAGAAGAATTAAATTCCCGAGCACATAGTGAAACTCAGGGATTATGAGGAAAATTCACCAATATCCTTCTGGGTGTTAACTAAGAAATTGTTTACACTTCCCCAAAATTTTGGGAATACACAATCTCCTTGCACAGATTTAGACTGACACAGCTCTGTATTAGAAGCTTCGAAATCACCTAGGTCTGGAAATTAGAGTTAATTCCTCTTACTGAGGGGGTTCTGCAAAATCCTTGGCCTGGGAAAACATTTGTTTAATTCCTCTGTAACTTGGTCTGGGAAATTAGAGTTAAACCCTCTGACTGCGGATGTTGTGTGAAATCACCTGGGCCTGGGAAAACTTTTGTTAAATTTCTCTATGACTTGTGATCAAAATCCTAGGATTCCAGTCTTGTTAATTAAAGTCCTGGCTCCTTTAAGTTTCCAGTCTTGTGTTAAAAATGCGGGTTTACTTGTGAATTCCAAAGTTGCCCAATACTTGATCTGTTACTTATAGTTGTGGAATTTCTAAGCGCAATTTCTCTTTTTTCTGTCTGGCTTTTAGGAGTCGCTGATACGACTTGTGCTCTGCAGTCTCTCTGTGTGTTCTGTGTCTGTCTTTTCATCACACTGTATTCTCAGTTCTTAGTGCAAATCACAGATTGCACTTCCGACTAGTGTGCCAATAAAATACATTGTATATTTCAGCTCCTCAAAATGAACCAATCCAATCGAATCTCGTTCAGCACTACGTTGGTAAGGGCGTTTTCAAATTCGAATAATACCCTCATGGGTTTCACAATATTAAATATAATATCCACGCGTGACCTCTTACAGTGATATCATATCGTTGCGTCAGACTTCCGCTGGCATCTTGTGCACAACTCATAAACACCATCTGTGAACTCATTTGATGTCCAGATGCTCCCTATCGCCAATATTGTCTTTCCAGACAGATTATCGTGAGAATCACACACAAGCACTGCCTCGTGAAACGATAAACGCATCTACCACCTGTGTAATCTGCCCACCTCAGACGGCTATCTCAGAC
The DNA here is from genome assembly GCA_024509875.1 of Oreohelix idahoensis. Classification (NCBI taxonomy): domain Eukaryota; kingdom Metazoa; phylum Mollusca; class Gastropoda; order Stylommatophora; family Oreohelicidae; genus Oreohelix; species Oreohelix idahoensis. The sequence continues at coordinate 102,950 of JAMPIV010021913.1, forward strand.
AGACAATATTGGCTTCTATAGATGATGATCGGGCCAGACCGTCTTGTCATGATATTAATCTCGCTCGCTGACCGATGATAATGACTGGGTATTATTACGATAATACCCCAGTTCACCTGGCGGAACGTAAATAAGTCTGAGGAGGGGTAAACAAGATAAAGACAGTCCCATAGCAAATACTTCCGTAGGGGAGTGGAGTGTTAGAGACTTTCCTCTACTAGATTCAGCATATAGAGTAAAATAATGGTGCATAAAATATGCCACATAATAGTGACAGGGGAGATAAAAATAAGAAAGTATCACTCGCACGGGAATGTAATGCAATCCTGCCGGAGTGGACTTGAGATCGCACAACCGTATCGTCACATTCAGGCACTCGTGAGAATTAAAGAAGTAGAAAACTAAAAAAAAACAGAAAAACAACAGAAATGAGTGGCTTACCGGAGAATCGAACCCAGGACCTTCCGAACGGCACCACCGCCTAGCTACGGAAGCAGATCACACTATCCTCCCTGCCAACTTGGCATGGTGCCTAGATGACTTAACTACAGCCTCAAGAAATTATTGTCGAAATGAGGAGTCTGATCAACAGTGGCCAGTCAGCATCAGAGGAGCGTCTTGGTTATAAACTACAGATACAATAACCTGGTCATATTTTGCAGGTTCAACTAGTGGTGAAACACGTGACACAATTTTGGAAATTGTGAACTGTTTAATAGTGGACCAACACTGTTCTTGGCAAAAGCATACCATCTTCAATGTCTAACGACCGAAGAAAGTCAGCTACCAAAACGTGTCAAGCAAGTTAAGTAAAACTTAACGTGAAAACAAAAATCAAGATACCCAAGCCAACCACATGATGAAAATGACCAAACAGTGACTATATACTTTTTATCAAATTGTGTAGAAATTTATAAGACTTTGATATATCAAAGTGGTATTTTTTTTACTATACATCATTAATCAATAAAGTGCAGGGATTTGTTTATAACTGCAGCTATTGAATTACAAGGTATTTAAATTTCTAGTTATAATTTGTTGTGTGGTCAATGAAATATTTTTTAAAATTGGTAGTGAATAAATACGAGCTGCACTCACATATTTAAATAACACCCTTGGAGCATATGATAGTTCTAGCGAGAAAGTGACTTACTTCACAGCTACCTCTAGAACTGTGCACTTAACTACCTGACTTGTTCGGTGTCATCTCAGCTACTAGTTCACCAGTTCTCTTCTCCATTTCTGGGAAGTACTTTCTTATTCTCTATCCAATATTCATCTCGCCACACCACCTATTGTGGGAAATAAGCTTCTTAGTATCACGTGACCTAATACTTATCACGGTTTCATATTGGTTATTCGTTCCACTAACATTTTAACTTGTTTTTCATTATTTTCACAATTCTCATTTAGCAACATTGCATTGCCGTATTGACTTTGCATTTAATTAGGTTATTTATTTTGTGCATTCTTGCTGTATTTACTATTTTTCATGTTCTCTATTACACGCAGTATATTCATGGTTCTTTAGGTTTCTCTTTTTCTTTCATTGTACTTCTATATTTCTCTTTCTGTTTGCTTAAATGATATCTTTAAGCAAAGGCGCTGTCCGAATATACTTTTTATTACTGATATCGCATCTGGCCCATTTACTTCGTGTGGCTCCTTAGAGTCTGTGATCCGACACAGAAAGACGAATAGGATTGCTGTTAATCCTAGTTTTGTTTCATATTCTCTTCATGTCCGTACCTATTTCTGTTTCGAATTCTTCACTTGCCTGTCCCACTTCTGTGTTGTGTTCTCATTTTGTGTGTGTCCAGTTTGTTTAATATTTTCTTCATGTCTGTCCAATTTCTATTCCGTATTCTCTTCATGTCCGTCCCATTTTTATTTCGTATTCTCTCCTTGCTGTTCCATTTCTGTTTCACATTCTGCTGTCAATGTATTTGTCTATCTTGAGAATACAACAACAGCAAGGACCACTTTGTCTTGTCAACTGATCTCTTGCCTGTTGTATATCGTTATATCCGCCTGCAACACCATTTCCCACCGTATTGTTCGCTGATAATTATCTTTTTCCCACTCAGTTCACATTGGTAATAGTGCGATTGTTCTGAAATTGTAAACGAGAGTTCTGTGTACGTAGACGTACATGAAATAGTGAAAACTTTTATCACTGTTGACGTCACCTTAATTTATCGAACAAATCAAATTTGTCACACATGACAAAGAAGTACTCGCCCTCCATCCCCGTAAAGAATGCAAGATAAAACCTACAATTCACACGGGTGTTAATATTTGAGGGTTGTCGCTGATATATCGTTTAAGTGAAGTTCTTCACCTTTTTCATGTATCCTGCCTGATGGTATAGGCAATTATGTCTCTCCACAGCTTCCTGTCTCCAGTACTGTTTATCAATTCTGTTGTTGAATTCTTTCCTTGACTTCAATTACGTCATTAGCTATAAATCTGTAGTTTTTAGTACCTTTATTGCCATTATTATTTCTTCATTTTTTGATCTTTTTTTTTTCGTTGTTTGTTACAACCCTTCTGTCCTCAGGTCCTTTTTCACCCTGCTTCTGTATCTTGTTTTTTCTGCTCATTCTCTTTTCTCTTGACTTTTCTTTGCTCTTACCTCTGTTTCATCCCTTACCATATCATATTGCTTAGTAGTTTTTTTTTAATTCATATAATTGATTTTTCACTTATTTTCACATCATTTATGTTCTCTCTACTCAGTGGCGTAACTACAGTTGAAGTACTCATATGTAATGAACTGGACGTCTCTTAGACCGCAATTACTTATGTTTGACGACACAGATGATGCGTCACGTAAATAGAGTTTTGAGAATGATCAATAACAAGACGATTCATTACATCGATTAAATATAGGATACAAATGATAGAACATCTCTCTGCAACAATTCTTCATCTTTCAAATTGCAATTTGGTTCGTTCTTGACGTCGTCCAGAAGGCTGTTCATAGTATAAGTTAGTAGATCTTCTGAATAGGTTTCATCTGGTCCGGGATGTACTACCTGAGGCCTAAAAGTGTTACAAGTCTATGACAATGGTTTAGACTATTCAAGACATTATCCAATCATTTATCCTCCTCTCACATGAATATTAAAGCACTGACTTAATTGTTCCTGTTCTATCCTGAGGTGTACAGGTTTACCCAGAAAAAAGCCGTGCTATCCTATCAGTATTTTTATTCTTTTGGGATGGTTCCAGTCTAATCTTGGTCCTTCAAAGAGTGTACAACATTGTTCTCCCAGCGAACTTTTCTTTACTCTAGGTCATCAGAGTAACACTGACTTAAGTGGCATAAGGAACGCACAGAGTCCGATATTACAGAACCAGTGTAAATTACCAAGAAGAGATCAAATGATCATTTTCAGACTAAGATCTGGCCATTGCAGACTCAGATACTATCAGTTCTGTAAACCTGAAAATCGGACAGACAAATATATGTGCTCAGTGTTGGGAGGACAGAGAAATAAATGTGCTCAGTGTTGGGAGGACAGACAAATATATGCGCTCAGTGTTGGGAGGACAGACAAATATATACGCTCAGTGTTGGCAGGACAGACAAATATATGCGCTCAGTGTTGGGAGGACAGAGAAATAAATGCGCTCAGTGTTGGGAGGACAGACAAATAAATGTGCTCAGTGTTGGGAGGACAGACAAATATATAAGCTCAGTGTTGGGAGGACAGACAAATATATGTGCTCAGTGTTGGGAGGACAGACAAATATATACGCTCAGTGTTGGGAGGACAGACAAATATATGTGCTCAGTGTTGGGAGGACAGAGAAATATATATGCTCAGTGTTGGGAGGACAGACAAATATATGTGCTCAGTGTTGGGAGGACATACACATATATGTTCTCAGTGTTAGGAGGACAGACAAATAAATGTGCTCAGTGTTGGCAGGACAGACAAATAAATGTGCTCAGTGTTGGGAGGACAGACAAATATATGTGCTCAGTGTTGGGAGGATTAATTAACTGTCGCACGAGTCCCCCCAAGACTGTCAGCGCGATGAGATAAGCAGGGTGGCAGCGGGTCCTTCTCTTACCAAGATGAGGGACAAACTGTATGGTGACGAGAAAAGCCTGAGACGGACTGCTAGCTTTAGAATAAAGATAGATGTGTTATTTGAGAACTTAAGTTTTCTGGACGAGAGACAACCAAGATCAGACGAAGGGAACGAAGATTAGGTGTTTAGCAGATATGCTCTGGTCTATTTAAGAAACATTTAAAAGGGGCTAGAGAGGTAGGAAACGCAGAATGAAGAAAACAGAGAAACAAACATCAGCATAAGAAAACGAAAATGGAATCTAAGAATAGCTAAATGTGTACAATAATTTTTAGAGATCAAGAGAAACCACGCTCAACGCAAAAATAAGAATTTTCAACTCAAATGTCAAGTTATTCCTCTTGTGTGGCTCTGAAACATGGAGATCAACACCAACGACAATCAATAAGTTACAGACATTCATACATGGGTGCTTGCGTAGAACATAAAGCTTGAAAGGATATGACAAGGTCACCATTGTGGAACTGATGACAAGAACCAGACAAGTGCCAGTGGAATAAGAGATGACAAGAACCAGACAAGTGCCAGTGGAATAAGAGATGACAAGAACCTGACAAGTGCCAGTGGAACAAGAGATGACAAGGACCAGTGGAGTAAGAGATGACAAGAACCAGGCAAGTGCCAGTGGAATAAGAGATGACAAGAACCAGACAAGTGCCAGTGGAATAAGAGATGGCAAGAACCAGACAAGTACCAGGGGAATAAGAGATGACAAGAACCAGACAAGTGCCAGTGGAACAAGAGATGACAAGAACCAGACAAGTGCCAGTGGAATAAGAGATGACAAGGACCAAACAAGTGCCATTGGAACAAGAGATGACAAGAACCAGACAAGTGCCAGTGAAATAAGAGATGACAAGAACTAGACAAGTACCAGTGGAATAAGAGATGACAAGAACCAGACAAGTGCCAGTGGAATAAGAGATGACAAGCACCAGTGGAATAAGAGATGACAAGAACCAGACAAGGGGCAGTGGAATAAGGGATGACAGGAACCAGACAAGTGCCAGTGAAATAAGAGATGACAAGAACTAGACAAGTACCAGTGGAATAAGAGATGACAAGAACCAGACAAGTGCCAGTGGAATAAGAGATGACAAGCACCAGTGGAATAAGAGATGACAAGAACCAGACAAGGGGCAGTGGAATAAGGGATGACAGGAACCAGACAAGTGCCAGTGAAATAAGAGATGACAAGAACTAGACAAGTACCAGTGGAATAAGAGATGACAAGAACCAGACAAGTGCCAGTGGAATAAGAGATGACAATAACAAGACAAGTGCCAGTGGAATAAGAGATGACAAGAACCAGACAAGTGCCAGTGGAACAAGAGATGACAAGGACCAGTGGAATAAGAGAAGACAAGAACCAGACAAGTGCCAGTGGAATAAGAGATGACAAAAACCAGACAAGTGCCAGTGGAATAACAGATGACTAGAATCAGACAAGTGCCAGTGGAATAAGAGATGACAAGAACCAGACAAGTGCCAATGGAATAAGAGATGACAAGAACCAGACAAGTGCCAGTGGAACAAGAGATGACAAGGACCAGACAAGTGCCAGTGGAATAAGAGATGACAAGAACCAGACAAGTGCCAGTGGAATAAGAGATGTCAAGAACCAGACAAGTACCAGTGGAATAAGAGATGACAAGGACCAGACAAGTGCCAGTGGAACAAGAGATGACAAGAACCAGACAAGTGCCAGTGGAATAAGAGATGACAAGAACCAGACAAGTGCCAGTGGAATAAGAGATGACAAGAACCAGACAAGTGCCAGTGGAACAAGAGATGACAAGAACCAGACAAGTGCCAGTGGAACAAGAGATGACAAGAACCAGACAAGTGCCAGTGGAACAAGAGATGACAAGAACCAGACAAGTGCCAGTAGAATAAGAGATTAGAAGACGATGCTGGCGATGGATAAAGGTAAAGGTAGTCCCATAGCAAATACTGCCGTAGTGTTAGAAACCTCACCATACTAGGTCCAGCATCCTCGCTGCCTTTTCTTTCCCTAACTAAAAGAGCAGAGTCAGGTACCCATTTATAGCTGCGTAGACTGGAGCGTATCGGTACCGTGATTAGAACTCAGGACCTTTTGCTGCGAGAAACCAGCACTCTAACCACTCTGTCAATCGGACACGATGGTGGATGGTAGACATATTGAAGAAACCTGTTGATAACACTACAAAGCAGTCCTTTTTTCTGGAATCCCCAGGGAAAGAGAGGTAGACCAAAATAGATTTAAAAAAAAGAAGAAAGTAAAGATAACTGGAGACAGAAATGAAAATTAGGAGTAAGACGTGGAAAGAATTTAAAACTGATGTCACGTGACAGTAGTATTTGGCATGTCTTTGTTGAAGGCTTATGCTCCCTAGGGAGCTAAAAAGTATTGATTGATTGATTGATTGATTGATTGAATACAGCTTATACCTCTTGTGATTTTTAGTTGATTATATCACGAACGTGTCCGTTTTGTTCTCGGAAGGGGCGAGGGGGGGGGGGGGGTGGGGGGTTCCGAGACACTGAGACACAGAAAGACTAGGACTATTGCTCACTGGCGCATGCAGTACGAGACTACTACATCAGATTGACCGTGTGTCTGGGAACCTCATCATGCATGAAGAGACTTCTACATCAGATTGTACGTGTGTTTGGGAACCTCATCATGCAGTACGAGACTACTACATCAGTTTGTACGTGTGTCTGGGAATCTCATCATGCAGTACGAGACTACTACATCAGGTTGTACATGTATCTGGGAACCTCATCATGCAGTACCAGACTACTACATCAGGTTGTACGTGTGTCTGGGAACCTCATCATGTAAAACACAGTGCTTCAGAAGCTACCATCGCAGGAGCACATATGACCTGTAGTGCATGCCTTCTGCAAGGAAGCCAAATACCTAGGTAGCTCAATACTTCCCAAGCAGCTAAAGGGAAAATTGTGGAATATTACTATCACACGTTGAAGGAGCGTCAAGATGGTAACATTGAGTATCACTCGCACTGGAATGATGAAGCGACATACAGCTGTGAAGGGAATACTTTATCAGTTCCACTAGCGATAACAAGTGTTGATGACTCTGAGCGTTACGCCTCTACAGAACCGAAATCTATGGTAATACCAAGTGCACTCGCTTGCCCTGCTCGATGCTTTTAGAATTCTACGCTAGTTTCTTTCTTAAAATTTACAGATTAATAGCCCGTGCAGGATAGAGCAATTACCACTCCTACCCGCGAGATGGAAAACACTTATGGCCTCTACAGCGATCACATTAAAATCAGTAATCATCATTGAACACTTGAATACATTAAGTTGATGGATTCAGGTGAGAACAGTAATAGTGGCTTAAAATATAGGTGTCAACACGTGAGTTCTTGGAGGTTATATCAACAACAGTCAGCCAAAACAATAAATAACTCTCCCAACGAATGTTTAAATATGGTCCCCTGTGGTTACCATAGAACAAAGGACAATCACTCCAGCAGAGCTTATGTCACCCAAGAACGAGAACAAATACTGTCACCATAGCGACTTATATTGAGGTTAATTTACGCGACCTTCAATTTTGCATCTCCTGTGCCATTAACATAAATGGTCGGAAATTTCTTGGTTGACGTCATCGTTTCTGGTGTTGAATTCTGAAACCAAAATAACTTTTGTCTTTCCGGAAGGCAAACATTTGCGGTGTGGGACGAAATTCAGTCAGTCACCGCGCTTCTAGGTTAACAAGTGATTGAAAAGGACAGGAAGAAAACCACTGTACATTTCAAGAGTTCTCTCTCTCTCTCTCTCTCTCTCTCTCTCTCTCTCTCTCTCTCTCTCTCTCTCTCTCTCTCTCTCTCTCTCTCTCTCTCTCTCACTCTTTCTCCCACTCGTCCTCTCTTTCTTTCTTTCTTTCTTTCTCTCACACTATTTTTCTTTCTTTCTCTCTCTCTCTCTTTATATTCTTTCTCTCGCTAAATTAGTTTTTCTATCTGTTTGTCTTTATGTTGTCATCTGCTATCAATCTTTAGTGCCATCATTATGTCTTCATTCATTCATTCATTCATAACACTCCACTCCCAAAGGAGCATTGGCCATGAACAAACACCTGCCAAGTCCTCCTGTCACGTGCCATCATCTCAAGTTCTTTCCACGTTTTCCTCATCATTTTCATCTCTGTTTCCAGCTCTCTTCTCCATGTGCTTCTTGGTCTACCTCTGCCTCTCTTGTCCTGGGAGTTCCAGAACAAGGACTGCCTTGTAATGCTATCAACAGGTTTCCTCAGTGTGTGTCCTATCCATCGCAATCGTCTTCTTCTCATCTCTTGTTCTACTGGCACCTGTCTAGTTCGTGTCCTCAGTTCCACATTTGTAACCTTGTCATACCGTTTTAATCCCTCTATTCTACGCAAGCACCCATCTATGAAAGTACGTAGCTTTTTGGTTGTTGTCTTTGTTGTTCTCCATGTCTCATAGCCATACAATAGGACTGACCACATTTGAGTTGAAGATTCTTATTTTCGTGTTGGATCCGATTTCTCTTGATCTCCATATATACTGTTCAAAAAAAGAAACGCATAGCTATCAGAGGGCGCGTTTTTATGAGTTTGTAAGTAAAGTTTGGTGCTAGGGTATATCAAAACCAGCTTCAAATGTTCTTTACAGTGTCAAATGCACGTGTTGACCTGAATTGCTTTCGTTTTTGTAATTGTTACAACGCAGTGGTCAATAGTGTTTATGAAGCAATTTTTGACCACAGCTCATGTTGCGCGCACGTGAAAGCAACAAAATATGGGGTGTACACTATTCACTGACTACGCAACTAAAACCCTATAAAAGGATAACGCTACACACACAAAAAAACTCAGCTCATTTTCAAACAGACATTTATGGCGTCTCTATCGATAAATTAAAGGAACATTGCTATTGGCCGACTGCATGCAGGCGAAAGTCAAAGTCAGGTTGCCAGGCATCTAAACGTGCATCAGAGTACCATCAGTCGACTTTGGCACCAGTTCCAAGCCACTGGCTCAGTTGAAGACCGGCATCGCAGTGGACGACACAGAGTGACAACAGCAGCGGAGGATCGCTTTATTCGGCTTCGTCACCTCAGAGACAGGTATACAACAGCTTCCTCAACTGCCCAGTCATTGCCTGCAGGACGTCATGTGTCTGATTAAACTGTCCGGAATAGACTGCATGACGCTGAACTTTGGGCACAACGACCTCACCGAGGACCTGTCCTTACGCGCCGCCATCGCCAAAATCGACTTCTTTGGGCCAACCAGCATCGTCACTGGGCAGCTGACAATCAATGGAGACATGTCTGGTTTAGTGACGAATCATTCTTTTTGTTGCAGCGTCATGATAGACGTAGGGTCTACCGTAGGCAAAATTGCGTTGATGAAGTTCCGCCTCACGGTGGTGGAGGTGCAATGGTGTGGGGAATGATCAGTTACAACGGAAGGAGTCATTTGGTGCACATTGAAGGAGGCTTGAATGCGCAACGATACGTCAATGAAATGCTTCCACCCCATGTCCTTCCACTTTTGGCTACTCAAAGGTCTGTGTTTTAACAGGACAACGCCAGACCCCATTGTGCACGGTTGACCACGCAGTTCCTGACTGCCAACAACATTCTCACCCTTCCCTGGCCATCCCTGCCTCCAGACATGAGTCCGATTGAGCACCTGTGGGATGAGCTGCATAGACGTGTTTGTCGCCAAGATGTTGCTCCAGCCAATCGTCGTGATCTGCTCCAGGCACTCCAGGAAGAATAGGCAGCCATCCCACAGGCCCACATCAGACGTCTGATCGCATCCATGCCCAGGAGATACCAGTCGCTGATCGATGCAAGAGGAGGCCACACACCATACTAACGGGAAAGCCCGTACGCCAAAAAACTCTCGTGACCCAGATGCAAAATAACTGTCAATTGATTGGTTGAACCCTAAGGTATTCGTGTGTGCAATTTGAACAATTAACTCATTAAATTAAAAACGTTATTGAATGTCAAAATTATGGCTATGTGTGTGCCTTCAGTAGCTATGCGTTTCTTTTTTTGAACAGTATATTTCCCAAATGCAATGAAAGCTCCTCTTGCTTTTTGTATTCTTATTTTGATATCACTGTCTGTCCCTCCAACTTTGTCTATATTGCTGCCAAGATATGTCTACGATTCTACATCTTGTATTGATGTTTCTTCAAGTTCAACCCCGTTATCATTAACTGCATTTATTCTCATTATTTTTGTCTTTTCCTTGTGTATTTTCAGACCCAATTGCTGTGATCTCTCATCGAGTGTTTTCAATTTGTCCTGCATCTGATTACGGTTATGGGACAGAAGAGCCAAGTCATCAGCAAAATCCAGATCATCCAACTGCTTAGTCAGAGTCCACTGGATTCCATTTATGTTGTGTGTTGTCGATGTTCTCATAACCCAGTCTATTGCTAGTAAGAAAAGATATGGAGACAAGAGGCATCCCTGTCGCCCTCCTGTTCTTATCCCAAACGGTTCTGTAAGCTGTCCTTCATTGTTACATGTTTTTTTTTTCTTTTTTTTGTAACAACCCTTCAATCCTCATGCATTCTCCCCTCCCCCCCCCCTCCCCCAATCAGTATATTTTTTCCGCTCATTCTCTTTTCTCTTCACTTTTCTTTGCTCTTACCTCTGTTTCATCCCTTACCATATTATATTGCTTTGTAATTTTTCTTTGTTCATATATTTCAATTTTCACTTATTTTCGCATCATTTGTATTCTCTCTACTCAGTGGCGTATCTACAATGTAAGGGGCTCCGGTCACAAATAAAGTGTGGCCCTCCCTACTTCATGAATAAAAAACTATAATAATTGTACGACAAATCTTTATTTTTAAAATGCAACTACGTACTTCATCAACATCATACTTCAGCTCTCCAAGAACCGTTTTGTATTTGTAAGTCTGATTTTGTGTGTGTCTGTCTTAGTTTTCGTATTTGTAAGTCTGATTTTGTGTGTGTCTGTCTTAGTTTTCGTATTTGTAAGTCTGATTTTGTGTGTGTCTGTCTTAGTTTTCGTATTTGTAAGTCTGATTTTGTGTGTGTCTGTCTTAGTTTTCGTATTTGTAAGTCTGATTTTGTATGTGTCTGTCTTAGTTTTCGTATTTGTAAGTCTGATTTTGTATGTGTCTGTCTTAGTTTTCGTATTTGTAAGTCTGATTTTGTGTGTGTCTGTCTTAGTTTTCGTATGTGTAAGTCTGATTTTGTATGTGGCTGTCTTAGTTTTCGTATTTGTAAGTCTGATTTTGTGTGTGTCTGTCTTAGTTTTCGTATTTGTAAGTCTGATTTTATATGTGTCTGTCTTAGTTTTGGTATTTGTAAGTCTGATTTTGTGTGTGTCTGTCTTAGTTTTCGTATGTGTAAGTCTGATTTTGTGTGTGTCTGTCTTAGTTTTCGTATGTGTAAGTCTGATTTTGTGTGTCTGTCATAGTTGTCGTATGTGTCTGATTTTGTGTGTTTTTTCGAATGCGTAAGTCTGTTTGTGTATGTCTGTCCTAGTTTTCGTTTTTCTCACGAATCTTCCCAAGTTGCTTGTTCTTTGTTTTTATTAAAAAGGTAAAGGTATTCACAAAGCACATATTGTTGTAGGTAAGCGAAGTGTTACTATACTAGGTCCAGGTGTTATAAGGCGGGGTGAACAGTTTTCTCTCTCGTTGCCTTTGCCTTCCCTAAATGAAGAGCACGTCATGTACCCATTTAAAGCTGGGTAAACTGAAGCGTAACGCCAGAAGGTTTCGATCCCAGAACCAGTAAATTTGAGAGGAGAATCAAACGTTCTAACAGCTATGCCAATCGGACACTCTTATTTTGAAATAACACTGTTAATTGCACTTATAATATTATGGAATTTAATGTTATCTATCTACAAGCGAACATGACATTTCAGAATAACATATTTCTTAAATGAAATCAGGGATACAGATGACATTAGTAAAGAACATGCCTATATTTCATTTGTGAAGGCTAAACCAATATCAAATTATGTCAGTCAGTTTAATTTTAAGTGAGTCAATGTGGTTCACTGCTATAGATGGGGGGTCAATGTATTTGATTGTTAAAGTAATTAGTCAATGTTCGGTTCATATATGCCCCATCATAAATAACTCTATGAGAATTTTATAATAGAACACGTAGTAATGTTCACTGGGTTTAATATGAATCATTTCATAAACAAATGAATGCTTTTAAGTTTACAGAGAACGGTGTATTCTAAAATACATATTCAGTATTACAAACAAGAGTAAAGTATACAATTTAGGAGTCAACTGAAGAAGCTCTTTGGCCTTAAGTGGTAATTAAAGTACAATTGCTATATTTATTCTTAAATCGAGCGTAAACAATTTTTTAAGAAGTGTACGATGCAGGCAAGACTCCAGGTTTGACTAGTGCATCAGCAGACGCATTATTTTGTTAGACGTCAATCATCAGAAATTTCCGCAACATATTTCTGTATTTCTTCTTCGTTGTCTGCTGTTTTTTCTATTTGTTTGTTCTTATAATTTTTCTTCTTCTGTCTGTTTGCTTGGCTTTCTGTTTGCGCCATGTGACTTCTTTGTTGTACAAGTATCCATCAATTCATGCATACATGCAATGCTTTAAGGGCTTAATCTTTTCTTCCCTCTTTTGTTTTAGAACGTGTGCAATTCTTTACAATGTTTTTTCCATGTCCCTAGTTTTACGTCTAACCTTTCTTTCCAGTCTTTTATTGTCAATAAACGTTCTCCGTTTCTTGATTTGATTGTTAGTTTGTTTATTTATTTTTAAATTTGTTTTAAAAGCGTGGGGCGCTTAAGAGCTTATCATATATTTTATCCATAAGTGTGTAATGAAGTATAAAGCAGAAGTTAATTTCATGTAAAATCAGCGCCCCAGGCTTTTTGTCAATTTGATGTTACATTGTTTTACTGCAAGCTATAAACTCCTTGAAAAATTATTTGTGTTTTTTTAGTGCATTTAATGCCTGTGTTTAAAATATATATATTTTATATATTTTTTATTTTCTTCTTTTTAGCGTTTTTTTTTTTTTTAAATTTAAGTCAAATGTAATCGATCCGCTAATGACGTTATCAGTTTGCGATAAACAATTCCAGAGCACAGGAGGCGGATTTCATTATTCAGTATATTTCACGGAAAGTTAATGTTTTTTTTTTTTATCTTGTTTTTAAATTTTGATAGGAGTTGTATATTACATTTTTTTAAATGTAGTTGTCAGTTGTGTGTATGTCTGTGCACGCGAGTGCGATAGTGTGTGTGTAGAAGGTGGGGTGGAGAAGTTTCAATATTTCTCTCAAGAGAAACATTCTTGTTGGAAAGAATACACCTAAATTTTTTGCAGTTATCGCCCATTTCACTGATGAAACAATTCAAAAATAAAAATTAATATTAATTTAAATTTTATTCATTTTATTATTTTTACGACTGATTATTGTATTGTCATGGAGAATACACAACTATGCCAAATTTCAGAGCTATTGCTCATCTGGAAGTGATTAAAAAATCGATTGCAAGATTTGAAAGTGACAATAGACTGACAAGAGAGTGACATACGTTGCAAGTTAAATAAAAGCTTGTAAAAATAGGAAAAAAACTGCAAGACCAACGAACAGCAGCAATTAAATGAACTGGTGTTGTACATTCAATTCATAAAGGAGAAAACCGACCCATTTCAAAATGTTAAAAATATTTATGAAAGTCTTCTTCTTCAAGTACCATGTCAGGTGGCGTAGGCAATCATGTCTCTCCGCAACTGTCCCGAGTAGTATTTATCAATTCTATTGTTGACTTCTAACCATGCCATACTGTCAAAGTGTACAGTATATTCTCTCTTTGTCGTCTTCTACCTCCCTTTTCTCTAATCTGTCGTCGCGATATACTGTAACTTTTCTCGTTCTCATAACATGTCCACAGAAAGGGGATTACTTCCTTCTAACACAGTGCTCTTCAATCTTTTAATACTTAGCGTCCACTTTTGTAACTTTCGTGAGGGTAAAATTTCCTTACCGCCCACTAATATTTAAATTGAACAAAAAAGTTACATTCCCTACATAAAACAATAAAATTATTAGAAATCACCTTTAATTTAATGAGATCCTTGAGCCTGATGCTGAGAAACTAAATGTTGGATATTTGGTTCGATTTTTGTAAGGAACAAGCAAAGGTCTCAGTGATTTTCAGACAGTTTCTCTGTTTGGTGACAATATGATTCACAGCACTAAAGCCTCATTCCAGTAGATATACTTTTCTCTAAAATGATAGTAACTTTTTCTTTTCACATACGTTCTGTCACAAATTTGAGTTTGTATATTTTGGATGTGACAGCATGTAATTATTCTGCCGCCCCCCTGAAAGATTAAATCGCCCACTAGTGGGCGGTACCGCCCAGGTTGAAATGCACTGTTCTAACATGAGGAATAAGCTTGCTTTACCCACTAGCCTCTTTCATGGCATCCTCATTACTCTTTTTTGGCTGTCCATTGTATTTTTAACATTCTTCGGCAAAAACACATCTCTGTGGCTTTCTGTGCTTTTTCTATTTGTTTATTTATTGTCCTTTACGCACTTCCGTATGTTAGGATTGGTTCTACATAACACGAAGAACTCTCTTCCATTGACGAAGAATTGCTGTATAAAATACTTGTCATTTTATAGAAGACATAATTTGCCTGGGCTATTCTACTCTATGCATCTGAGATGCATCTTCTATCCCATGTTATAAACGTGCCTAGGTGTGTGAATATATTGACTTATTTTTTAAAACTCTCCCATTTACGTTGCTAGTGCATTCTGGACACTTCGTTTTCTTCGAGATTGCCACTTCTGTTTATATTTTTTTCTATTAAGGCTATTAACGGGTTAATCGTTTGTGACAAAATACCCTCGAACGTCACATTTACCTGTGCCTTCCTTTAAATAATTATGTGCTTTTCACTTTAGCTTTTTCCCCCTCTGACAGTATTTGGTATTTTCGATTCATTGTTTACACTCCCTTCTCTCAATTCTTGTTATGTCGGGAAGATAACTATACATCTTGGAAGAGATTACATTGCGAAATTACGAAGTCATGAGTGTAAATATATGATCGATTATAGACAGCTAGTTATTCTATGAACGTGGAGTGTTTGTTTATGTTGCGCAACTCATTTCCGCCACAGACAGACTACAGGTGAGAGAAGGAGTGACCACCTGTATTCGTGTTTCATCGCTAACACCTTCCGACACTTTGACTGAAAGGACAAAGAAAGACCAGATAGTCTGTCTGAAAAATGTCTGTAGTCTGCGAATGTCAGCGATTATCCGTCTCGTGAACGAATTCAGGTGAAGGTGCAAATTGCATAACCATTTATGCCTAGACGTCTGTAGTGACAATTACAGAGAAACCTAAATGGGGAGACATTATGGGCAATGCAATATTTGAGGGATGAGCTTGCAGATGTGTGCGCAAGACTGCATAAAAGTAAACAGACGGGACATGGCCACATATGGTTATGTTTCATTCTTTGATATGATATTCTTAGAACATCTTACGACGAGGGTGAAAACCTAAAACTCCTACCAACGTCTATACTTGTCATGGATTGGATCAGACGAAAGAAGGCAATATACTTTCATTCTGATTGGCAGTTGGGTTGGAAACGCAACGCGGACACGCGGACAAAATGGTACAATATAACCTAGCAAATTTTGAGGCTAAAAGACCACTGCTTCGCAAAACGTCAAAGTAGCAACTCCAGAGAGAGCCGAAACGAATAGGATCAAGATCCTGAATTAAAGAACCGGACAAACACGTTTTGGAGTAGCTCCGACAATTAATCAGCCAGAAAGCTCCACCTAATCAATACAGAACAAATAATTCTTAGGATCTGGAACACCAGTCATAAGAGGGATTTACAAAAGTTACCCCAGACGACGTGTTCAAGGCATCCAATCAGGTTGCTTTTTCCATTCAAACTGTGCCCGGAGATTGTATTTCCCAAATTGAGGTGAATTTTAACATATATTTTACAATTTGAATTTGACATGGTTGTACTTGCTAGTGGATGTAAACGTTCAAATGAGGCTGGCAACTTTGGCATTTGAAAATAGTATATCATAAACCACCACAGCATGTTCTGGTGATTGCTTCATGCTAGTTCTCACAGGGAACCAAAAGCAGAGGTAACCCCAGACTCCGAAGAGAGTAGGGAGTGGATGATGATTACATCATCATGTGCATTGTACTTATACTATCATTTTGTGAGTTTATATGTAAACATAAATATGTTTATCCAGGCACAAGCCATTGCACTCGCCGCTGTCCTGTCACAATTGTCCGATTAATTTAACTAAAAGAATGGGGATTTTTCTATCATATCCCCTGAGTTATCTGATGCACGCTCAGGGAGATTAAAAATTCAGAGAAAATAAATGAAAGACGGGACAGAAGGAAAGGCGCCTGATTAATATCAGAAAACAAAAACTTATATTTGAAACCTACGTTTAACCAATTGTCAAGATGCCTGTCTTGACCAGGAGAGGTTACCCCCTGAACTAATCTGGAGACGTGCCCTCGCCACGGAAGACGAATTGGCGGAACAGCAGCATCAGCACTCAGCGTTTTGGCAGCTAAGTCCCATTTCTAGCAGGCCAAATACAAAAGAACTCTTTTTTTTCAATTAAGCTTCCTAAAGCCGACATTTTTTTTCCATGAAGAAACCTACCTTTTACTAACGTACTAGCTTCTCTTTATTCTGCTTTTGTTAAATAATAATTGATCATGAAATTTGTTATTTGTTGTTTTTAAAATTCTTAGTTGATTCAGTTATTACTGAGAGAAGTGCACACGCATGAATCAGTATCTTTAATATATATCTGTATAGAGCTAATAAGTAAAACGTTACTGTTAATTCAGTTGTGGGCTTGAACGAGCTAAATTATATAATATGTCTTCACAAACGGTGGCGAGCAGATAACAATTAACATTGCTAAGACCCATTCAGCATTGTTCTTGACTTCTGAAATATCTTTTTTAACTCCCTAAAGGTAGAAGCATTATCATCCTTCTATTTCCACCTCTGCCTTGAGTAATCTTGTGCGAAGGTAGATACCTGTGAAAACCCACATAAGATACTCTAGGTTTTCGCCAATGTTGGACCACCACTGCAGAACAAGGCGAGGCAACCAGTGACACTATTTATACTGCAATAATCATGTGACGTCACACTGACTGGAGTTGTCATAAATATCATCATCATTCTTCTTTGTGCTTCCTATGGAGTATGGAACCACCACTACAGTTGGTCCTCTTGCAGGTCGTCGGCACCAAGCAGTTACATGTATTTGCAGTGGTGATTTATGTGGCAATGTTTTACATGCTGAGGTTGCCAGCCCCAAGAACAACCTCATATTCGTTGCCTTGTAAGACATGCTTGAGGGTGCAGTTCTCCTGTTCATTCTTTACCTTTTCAAAGGACCCCGGGAACTACACGGGTTGTGAAAAATATACGCAGGGCAATGGTTAAAAACAATAAAGAAATTGGGAATCTAGTAGCTCTATCGTTCAAAGACAAGATTTTCATGTTGATCTTCAGAGGCTTTCCAAGATATGAAGGAGGAATTGGCTTCAGTGCTTCCATTTCCTCAACCAGCAAATGACCATTCAAATTTGCTAACGTTAACAGACTTGGCAAGTTCTATTTTCTCAATGAGCTTGTGTATGTTAACATGATTTCCAAATCTTGCAGTATGCTTTTGTAATTCATCATTAGGAATTTGCTGAAATAACTAAAATCCACTTTTTGAAACTACTAAAATTTACTTTATTCGTAAAATACATTCGTAAAGTCCTGCGATATTTTTTTGAAGTAAACTTAACATTCGATAAAGCATAATTTAGTTTGCACTTTCCACCATTCTGTTGATGGACTTGCAGGAAGTAGATCTTCTGGTGGAGATAAAAGTGGCATTGTTTGGATGTACAGATAGTTTAAATTGTTCTGCCTGAAAAACTATGAACTTTATGTTCTCTACTCATACCAGTTAACATTGCAAAGATTTTATTATAGCCTTTCCTGTAAGGGTAACAATTAAAATTTCTCAACAACAGCACTTTTCTATACTCAAACTTAAATTCAACACTATGTAATATGATAATAATAATAGTAATAATAGCCCCTTCAGTCATAACTGACTATGGGAATGCGCCCCTGAGGTGACAGCCCTCAGCTGCTTATTTTCCTGGTGCTCCTTTCGACGTTTTCTCCTCACCTCTGCTTCTTGTGTGAGCCTCTCTTCGCCCAATCTGAGGTGGCGCCGTAAATAGCATCGCCACTTAGTGCGATCGGCAGCTTCATCCTCCCATGTTGCTGGATCCATGTCCAGTGCCCTCATATCTCTCTTGCACACATCTTTGAACCTCAGCTGTGGTCGCCCAACTGTTCTCTTGCCATCTGCTAATTGTCCGTAGAAGATATCTTTTGGGATGCGACCATCTTCCATGCGGCGAACATGGCCAAGCCAGCGAAGTCTGCGTTGTCTAAGAAGCGTATACATACTTTGAAGGCCAGCACGTGACAACACCTCGACATTTGTCACTTTATCTTTCCACGAGATGCCGAGGATGCGGCGTAGACACCGCAAATGGAAGGTATTGAGCCTTCTTTCTTGCTTAGCATAGGTCGTCCAGGTCTCGCTGCCATATAGGAGTGTGCTGGTGACGCAGGCATTATATACCGCAGCTTTGGTCTTCATTGTGAGTTTAGAGTTTCCCCAAACACGCGATGTGAGGCGGGCAAAGGTAGCTGCAGCTTTGCCAATGCGGCTGTCGATTTCTGTACCCAGTGAGAGTTTGTCATTGATGGTAGACCCTAGGTATGTGAAGTGGTGCACCACTGCCAATTCATAGTTATCGATAGTGATAACTGGTGCAGCACCCACATCCTGACTCAGCACATTCGTTTTCTTTAGACTTATTGTTCGTATATCAAAGGGCTGTGACATGCTTCCAGCATATTGGACTGTTCCCTTCATGCCGTCATGGAATGACTTTATCATTTCCAGCATTTTAGAAGGGCAGCCTATTTTCAGGAGGATTTTAAAGAGTCCATCCCTACTAACCAGGTCGAATGCTTTTGTGAGGTCTATAAAGGCGATATATAATGGTCTTTTCTGCTCTCTTGATTTTTCCTGAAGCTGGCGGAGAGAGAAGATCATGTCTGTTGTTGATCTGCCAGCTCGGAATCCACACTGTGACTCTGGATATATGCGCTCAGCTAACTTGTGTAGTCGCATTAAGATGACTTTGGCAAAAACCTTACCAACAATACCAAGAAGAGAGATGCCTCTGTAGTTATTGCAATCACTTCTGTCTCCTTTATTTTTATACAGTGTTACAATCTTGGCATCTCGCATGTCTTGAGGAATAGTTGTCTCTTCCCAGAACTGGCACAGCATCCTATGCAGGAGATGTAATAGCGTGCTCTTACAGCATTTGATTAAATCAGGAGGAATCCCATCACTGCCTGGTGCTTTGCCAGAGGCCAAGCTATCAATGGCCTTGCTGAGTTCCTCTAATGTTGGTTCGGCATCCAGCTCCCCCATAGTTGGCAGACTGTTGACACCATCAAGGGCTGCAGGCGTAACGGTATTGTCTCTAGCATAAAGCTCAGAGTAGTGCTCGACCCACCTCTCCATCTGCTTACCCTTATCGGTTAGCTTCTCTCCGCTGATGGTTTTTAGCGGTGCCGTCTTACTTTTATGGGGGCCAAGTGCTTTCTTTATACCGTCATACATTTGTCTAATGTTGCCTGTTTGCGCTGCGATCTGGATGCACTCACTGAGCTGGAGCCAGTAGTCATTTGCACAGCGTCGAGCAGTTTGTTGAACTTTGCTTCTCGTAGCCCTCAGGATCTGTAGGGTTCTGGCACTCGGTGAACGTTTGTATTCATTCATAGCACTGCGCTTAGCTTCAATGACAGGTGCCATCACATCTGATGAAGCATCAAACCAGTCATTTGACTTGGCTGTTTTCTTACCAAAGGTGGCAAGTGCAGTACTTTGAATGGTGTTCCGTAGATGCTCCCAGTTCTCTGTAATGGTATCACCATGCTGAGGGCCACTGAGCACTTTCTCGAAGGTCGCAGTGAATTGAGCGATCATGAAAGGGTCTGACACCTTGCTGGTATCAATGCGTGGTTTCCCTTCATGTCTGACACGATAGAGTTTTCTTGGTTGTGCTCTGATTTTGCAGCAAACCAAGGAGTGATCTGTATCACAGTCTGCACTATGGTACGAGCGCGTGGAAAGCACAGACCTGAGGAGTGGCCTTCTGACGAGAATCAGGTCAAGTTGGTGCCAGTGCTTGGATCGTGGGTGTCTCCATGACACCTTATGCTGGGGTTTTGTCTGAAAGTAGGTGTTGGTCACGCAGAGGTCATGGTGGACGCACAACTCTAAGAGCCGTTGTCCATTTTCATTCATCTTGCCAATACCGAACCTGCCCAGACATGAAGGCCATGAAACATTATCGGCACTCACTCTAGCGTTAAAGTCACCAAGGAGAAGAAGCTGTTCTTGCCTAGGTATGCTTTTGATAATTGCTGTTAGATTCTCGTAGAACTCATCTTTAGCTTCTGAGGCAGAGTACAGAGTAGGAGCATACACACTGACAAGGGTGATGGGACCTGTGCTAGTTTGCAGGCGGAGCGTTAACAGGCGTTCTGATCCATTCTCGCCTGGTTCAACCATTTTAGTTAGCGATTTTTTGACCGCAAAACCTACTCCGTGTTCTCTAGCTTTATTAAGATCTTTCCATTGCCAATAAAATGTGTAGTTCTTCTCGCTCACTGTTCCAGAGCCCGCCAGGCGCGTTTCCTGAAGTGCAGCTATATCCACCTGAAGTCGTTTAAGCTCATCATTAATTATGGCTGTCTTCCTTACATCGTTTACATCCTGTAGGTTTTCGGATAGTCCAGTCAACATAGTCCGGACGTTCCAGCATCCCAATCTGAGAGTTTGCTTATTTCTATTTTTTCGATAATTGCTTGGTGCAAAATATTCTGTCCACAGTTCGGGTTTGACCCTAATCCCCATGCACCCAATGGGGAAAGCAGACAGTGGCGGGACAACACCTTATTGACTGGGGGCTGCCCAGCTTGAAGCGGGCGGTAGCTGTCCAGTGAGATCCTAGAACCTCTCCCACTGTCGGAAGTAGCCCCTGGCGCCATGCCCTACGCCAATTGGGCAAAAAGCTTATAACCGGTAACTGCTACTTCCCGTGTTTTGCCGACACCTATAGGGTGAAGCTGGAGTGTCCTCTCCAGGGCGCGAGCTTGGGCACAGTTATATGGAGATCAAGCTGTTGCCCATGCAGCATGTTCCCCCTCTCCACACAGCCGGTAGATCCAAAGGAACGGCAGTAGCCGATACAGTTTGGTACCAGCCATGTCGCAGGAGTTGCCAGAATAATGTCGAATCGACATTAGACTGCCTTAGGGACTCCGACTCCGGATTTATCCTCAGAGTTTACTCCCGAAGCCAATTCCATAAATGGATATTCCCGCAAGGCAGCGGTGGTTTGAATTCAGAGTTCCTTCTCTTAGATAAGCTACCAACCAAGGATCACGAGCCCTATCTGCCCGAAGCTGCTGGTTTTAAGGCGCCAGTCGCTCGCCTTTGCCCCTTCTCCCGTCAGTGGAAACAGTTCCGTCGGGCTCAAATTGAGCCACACGTGAAGGCCGGGAGCTGGACTTGGTTGTCAGAGGCTGTTTGAGGCACGTGCCATAGAAGTATTTTATGTAATATGAACAAACGAAAATTGCAAAGGTCTACACATCGTGAAGTTTGTAATCTACCAAAACGTGAAGCTTTGCATGCAGGGTGGAACAGAAGGATTATGATACTGCGTTCGGAAATGAACGTACAGAACTGACTCTGTCCTGTATTGTCTCATGTATTAATGCAGCCATCTTCTGGTATTCTCAGTAAACACGGGCGCTAATTCACGCATACGAAATTGCTGTATTTAAGTGACAATTTATTTACAAGTCAGACAAATCTTTCTGTTTGGTTATTGTTAATTTGTTTTCCCACATACAACATTAAAACATGACATTTATTTTAACAACTGTACGTGGCACAGTTGAATATGATGTCAATTAATTAATTAATTTTTTGGGGTTTTAAATGGCGGTTTAGCCGTTTTTAATAGCATGTAGATTCTCTATGCTCAATGTCCAACACAAAGAGACTCCGTTCACTACAAAAGCGTGCAGTGCGTCTAATCTCTGACAACTGTCTAACTCAGTGTGTAGATCTATATAAAAAAAACTCCAAATACTGCCCTTAAGAAAGCGCCTTCTGTTTAACAAAGCTAAATTTGTTCACAAAATCCTATCACGTAATGCTCCAGCATATATGTGGCCAATGTTCAAATACAATGAAAGACGCAGTCAACGCTTTAACAAATTGCAAGTGCCCAAGCCTAGGCTTGACTTATTCAAGAAAAGCTTAGCGTACTCTGCTGCTCATCTTTGGAATTGTCTTCCACATAACCTAAGAAACAACCTCAGTCCCTATTTATACAATCGTAGACTTTTCGAATACTTTATGAGTTCTGATTACATGCCCCCTCTAATCGTATTATCTTTTCTTATAATTTCAACTGCAGATTCTAATGACGATGTTTGTACTTTTCAACATATTTTATGTCATGTTTACAAGTAGTTAATGTTAATATGAATGTGCTACTTTATTTTACTTTACAACGTTGAATTCTTTGACATTTATATGTAAAATGCATGTGAGAATAAATGAATTCAGTATGAAAGGTGAGAGAAAGGAAGGCCATAATGTCAGACGGGCCTGCGTGCCCAATTCTAAACCCTTTGAAAATAGTGTTCGTTCTGAACATTCAAGACAACTCACAAGAACCGAGTTGTGTGTCATATTAACTCATCCGAACACTCATGTAGAGTGTAAAAGCTTCAGAACTCACAAATCATTCATCGTTATTACTTTTATGTACGTTGTGCATAACTGATTCGCATGTAAATATTCTCACATATCATAGATATTCTAGGACTCTTCATTCTTTTGATGTGATGTATTAATTATGTTGTGTGTTTTTGTTTAAAAAAAACATAATCTAGCTATATTATTTGCTGGTTAAAAATAATCGTCAGTGGCACGACAAAAAATTCGCTTGATCTAAGACGTGGTGTAATTTGTACTGGCTCGTGTTTTATGATGCAACTTAATTATTTTCATTTTCATGAAAATTGCTTGAACGATCAATTTTAGCATTATGATGATCAAAGTCTATATTATCGACTAGAATCTGTTTCATCCTTATTGTCATCATAAAGTAATAATATAATTTTATCATCAATTTTATATCGATAAAATCTAGGTTATCAATCTTATATATAAATAATTACCAAAAATAATAACACTAATACGTTTAATTAAAACACTGTCTCAGAACTATTGTGCTGAATATTACGTGCACTAAAGATATGTATTACATTCGTTAATATAATTCACTGCCAAACGTTCAGAAAAAAAGGACAGAGTATCCTCTTCATCATCATCGTCATGATCATCAACATTATCATCATCATCAACATGTGACGTATTCTCTCCAGAACGTTGTCTCCATTACAGCTGCTCTGAACGCCTCACGACTCTGGGCAAGTCGACCTGCATCAACCAAAGACAAGTTCAGACTCTCTGTGATGTCCTTGATCCACCGTCGTCTAGGTCACCCCGTTCCCCTTTTTCCAGGGACCATGCTTTCCATTACTAATTTATCCAGACTATTATGTCTTTTTATATGACCGAAAAATTTCACCTTCCTTATTGCGATGGTATTTAGGAGCCAATTTTCCTCTACATTTAGTGAGTGCAGTACTTCTCTGTTGGTCTTTTTTTCTGTCCAGGGTATTCTCAACATCCTTCTGTAGCATTTCATTTCGGATGATGTAATATTTTTGCAACTGTTTTATTGAGTGTCCATATCTCGCAGCCGTATGTTGCTACTGGGAATATACATGCTCTGATCAGTTGTAACTTTGTTTCTTTGTTTGTGCCTTGCCAAAGGTTTTTCATCTGTATTATCACCATCATCCCTATTATAATAACTATAATTATTTCCCTGTGCACTCCTCATCTTAGCATGGAACTATCACTACAGCTGGTACCTTAACAGGAAACCTGCACCAAGTAGTCACGTGCTCTTGTGCAGCAGTGGTTTATATGGCAATTAGTTCTACACGATGAGGTTACCAACCCCATTCTCAACCTCATATTGGTCGGCCTAAACGTCATGCATGAGGGTAGAGTAGCTTTGTCTCTTCACAGACCCTCGGGAGCTACAATGTTAGACCAAATTACAATTAGAGAAAAAGAAGGCGAAGTAGTTATGGTTAGATTCATATTCCATTATTAACTTGTTAAAGAAGGGAGAGCTCTGCAACAAAATGATACAGAGACAATTTATGAAATGGCTAAAGCAACTATAAAAGCCAAATTCAAGTCCAAATGGGACAGAGAACACTCAGGTCACATAAAATATGATGTCTGCCTCCAGCTATCTAGGGGAGACCAGGTCATCATCTTCCGCTTACGTACTGACAATAGGTTGAGGTACCATCTATATATTTCACAAGAACAGGATTGGTACAACAGATCTCTGCTCTGTGGCACCAGCCACATTACAGCCGAACATCTGCTCCAGTTCTGCCCAACTTACAGCAGTGAACGGAGTGGCATATAGCAACAAGCAACTTCTCTCAACGAAAAACTGTTTGGAGATGTGAGGAACCTTGAGCTGACTACTGCCTTTATTAGAGTTATTAATTTAGAAGTCTGAGGACGAACGAAGAAGATATTCCAAAAGTCTTGACAATTCAATGTAAATAATAAACTAATGATTGTAAGAAAAAAAGAAATTAGAAATAATTAAATAAACCAGTCTTCGTTCTAGACAAGAACTGATGGAACACAAGCTGAGAAGAAGAAGGTGGCGATGGATACGCTGAGGAAACATGTTGATAGCATTACAATGCAGTCCTTGCTCTGTAATCCCCAGAGCAAGATAGGTAGAGAAAAACCGAAGAACACATAGAGCTGGAAACAGACATGAAGAAGACACTGAAAGACCTTGAGCTGATGGCACGTGACAAGAAGATTTGGTATTAGTTTGTTGAAGGTCTATGCTCGATGGGGAGCTGATGGGCCCTGATGCTAGAGATAATGATGAAAGTGAACCAACATTGTCTCATTTGCTTTTTTTTTCGCACCTTATGAAGTAATGATTCACCACTGCTAATGGCCTCTTGAGCAAGCCTACGTCAATTCATAAACTCTTGTGCAATGGTTTCTGTAGCAATTTGTATTACATGATGATGTGGTAGTTTCATGAACAACCTTAAATTGCTCGATCTTACGATTTGCTAGAGAAAGCATTAATCCTGTTATGTGCCTCATAAGAAATCCTTGAGAACCGCACTGGGCAATGCCGCATAATACGCTGAAGACAATTATTTGTGAAGTCCGTGTAATTAGTGCGGCAAAAACAGACAATAAGTTGCAGTGAAAGACAAACGAAATAAGAAAATGAACTAAGGCAATCGAAATTAAGAAATAAAATGTAAGAAAATGACCGAAGTCAATGGAAAAAAAAAAAAGAAATAATATGCAAGCAAATGACAGAGGTC
Source organism: Oreohelix idahoensis (assembly GCA_024509875.1). Lineage (NCBI taxonomy): Eukaryota > Metazoa > Mollusca > Gastropoda > Stylommatophora > Oreohelicidae > Oreohelix > Oreohelix idahoensis. Next base: position 128,773 of record JAMPIV010021913.1, read on the forward strand.
AATCGAAATAAGAAATAAAATCTAAGAACATTACCTAAGACAAAAGAAATTACAAATTCAATGTAAGTAAATGACTTAAGACTGTCACGGGTTGCCTCCCCTTGGCTCTGCAGTAGTGGTCCAACAGTGGCCAAAACAAGAGTAACTAATATGGGTCTTCAAAGGTGTCAACCTTCGCACAAGTTTTCTCTTGGCAGAGTTGTAGATTGAAGGATAATGATGCTTCTACCTCAAAGGAGGGTTCACACGATATTCAGAAAGAGAGAACTTTGCTACATGAGGCTAGCAAATGTTAACTAGTATGTCAACTTTTGTGAAGGATAGGGTTATCTTATAGTTCGTTAGCTCGTTCAAACCCCCAGATGAGTTAATTCAGCGAAATTCCTCTTATTATATAGCACTGCTTAATTGTATTTAAGACATTATCTGAGATATACGGATGTAGAACAGAAAAAGTTATCTTCACTGGGTGATGTTATGGCGTTAAAAATTGGATAGTTCACTTGGCAGCTTTTATGTTTCTACTTAGCTGTCAATAGTTTGATGGTTTCTGCTTTCGCTGATGCTTGGTTCTTTGCAGATAGATGACTGGATCACACTCGTCACTGGTCAAGTTTGAAAGTTGTAGCACGTTCCAAGAAGTGTCTGGGAGTAACTATCAAGCTGGTCCTGCGTCTCAAAGACCCGTCAGATGATGGTGTCTATCGTCGACTCCAGGCCACTTATACCCTCACTTGTTCCAGAGATAGTACCCTCAACTAGTACCACCAACTAGTGTCACAAAATAGGGGAACAAATACCCTCTTAAGTATTGCGTTTCCGACCCATACTTATGTGTCCCCCTCTACCTATTCCACCATCCCATCTATCTCAGAACTTTACCCTCGATGAGAATTAATCTTAATCCCATTGAGCGAAAACTTTCTTTACATTTAAATTGAAAAGATCTATGTTTAACTTTACATTGGTTGAAAATGTTAATAATATAATAAGTATGTACATCATTTCTTTCATCATTCACTTCCTGCTCCATATGGAACTTGTGACTACCTCTGCTTTTAGTTCTGAAGAAACTCGCATAAAGCAGTCACCAGCCCTGGCAGTGATGGTTCATTAAATCATCATTCTATATTCTGGGCTTGCCAGCCTTGTATGACCTGGACATCCACTAGCAATTTTCACATATTAATATTTACATGTCAATGTATACATATTATTTCACATGTTAATAATGCAAAATATAGAATTTACAATGTACAACTTACGCCAATCTTTAGGCTCACAGACTGCTGGCTCAGAGAAATCGTTTAAGGCAGCTTGACGATGCCTCTTACACTTGGTGTGGGTTGTTGTTATTTTAGCAATAAGTTTCCACTTTGACTTTGTGTTACAGTTTCCTCATAATTTGGTTTTCCGTGTTTAAATGGTAGAGTTTTCCTGGGCTGTAAGTCCTCATGATGCTCAAACAAGGTCTGGTGTGGTAAATGAAATCTACTGCTATTCTGAACTCTGGCAAGGTCTGGTTGTCTTCTTTGCGCCAGATGAATTTTCGCACTTTTCTAACTTGACTAAAGTGCCAGGTTATATTACACTTCCCCCGCCTCCCCCCTTTCACCCCGGAGTACTTTGTTACAATTTAGGTAGGGTCTAATCAGAAATTGTGTTCTTACTATGTTTCGAATGCTCTCCAATCGTTTCAAAACCTGTGTGTTTTGGTGGGGAAATTAAAAATATTTCTACCAGGAGATTTCTGTGCGTTAACGAAAAGGTCATGTCTTCCAAATATCGAAGTGAGATTTCCGTTCTATTTACAAATACAAATCCGTATTTTTATCAAAAGGAATATGGTCGTAATGAGTTGTACAGGAAGCGATTACGTCATGTCGAGTCTGCCGAATGCTTGCCAGCAGGTCAATAATTTATCGCCTGACACTCCCAGGTAAACACAGTTCGTCGTATTACCATCTGGACAAGAATGTCGCCTTATCAGCGATTTAAAAAATTTGCTGGGCGATTTTTTCGTGTGAAACAGGCGGTCTAGTATACGAGAATATTTATCACAGGATTATCGATTAATGTTGCATCATCCGCCTACTCTTAACAAGGTAACCAGGCAAACAAACATGACGACTTATTACCGTAGTGATTTGAAAACACCAAATATCTGCTTGACAGCAGAGAAAGAAAAAGTGCCGTCCACTAAACATTTTACGTCATCAGTTCTCACAACAAATGTAACTGACTACTGCCGGAGAGGAGAAGAGATCGGCCTAATAATTCCGTCACAAAGACAATCGAAATAAGAAGTAAAAATGACGTAAACTGTTGCAAGTGGTCTGTTGCAACAGTGGTTTGGTTAGCTCTGAACAATGTTCCATGTAATGTCAATAAAGTAGTTATAAATTCTGGCCATTGTTTTATCTTCTTGATATTCTTGAGTGATCGTGTATCGTGCCTTCTATGTAAGATTACGCGAATGCAGGGGTGGAAGATTCTGAACAATAATTGAACCTTGGAATACGATTGATGTGACAAGTCGGTTCCATTGAGTCCACAATTATTTAATACAGATTACACGTCAAGACGATTCATGCATGTTGATCACAAAGGTACATATTATAACTTGAAAATATATGGCATAGATATGTAGATATCCTATCAGTCCTTGTCCAATAATCAAATTACTGTATGCAGATTGTCATAGCTGTATGCACGCGCGGTTGGGGTTTCCAACGGCCGACAGTGAGTCTATGAGTCTGGCAAAATCAAATACTATGGACTGTAATTCATCCTTCCTTAATTTTCACTTCGTACTGACCTTTAATCATTTCAAATCTTCGTAATAGCAATGGACTGACCCATGTCCGTACTTGCATAAAATATATCTGTATGGCAATACCATGCCCAACATTGGAAGGAAAGTCATACGCGTCTTAACAGCTTGACGGTCAATGTGAAAAGGGTAGCGTTTCTTAGTTACCGACTGTGTCCTAAACAACTCTATACACGTCATAATCGATCGTGTCTAAAGCGTTCAAAATTGAAACCTCTATCGCAATATATTAAATGCCTTAACCTTTTACAATTGCACGTCTGGTAACCTTTAGCAGACGGCGTTAATATCATATACCGTAACAATTCCCTGTACACCGGGGAAAAAAAAATCGATAGATTTTTTTTCAATATCTATCCGACTTAACAATTTTTCAAAAAAATTTAACACAATTGTGACATATGGCCGACGATATGTAGATATCCTATCAGTCCTTGTCCAATAATCAAATTACTGTATGCAGATTGTCATAGCTGTATGCACGCGCGGTTGGGGTTTCCAACGGCCGACAGTGAGTCTATGAGTCTGGCAAAATCAAATACTATGGACTGTAATTCATCCTTCCTTAATTTTCACTTCGTACTGACCTTTAATCATTTCAAATCTTCGTAATAGCAATGGACTGACCCATGTCCGTACTTGCATAAAATATATCTGTATGGCAATACCATGCCCAACATTGGAAGGAAAGTCATACGCGTCTTAACAGCTTGACGGTCAATGTGAAAAGGGTAGCGTTTCTTAGTTACCGACTGTGTCCTAAACAACTCTATACACGTCATAATCGATCGTGTCTAAAGCGTTCAAAATTGAAACCTCTATCGCAATATATTAAATGCCTTAACCTTTTACAATTGCACGTCTGGTAACCTTTAGCAGACGGCGTTAATATCATATACCGTAACAGTAAGACAATTGCAAAAAAAAATATTCTAAGGTTGATTACTGCGCCACTATAACGTTGACATAAACAATTTTATTGAATGGTGCAGATCTTCAGCTTGACACGCAGGGGAGTACATTAAGTATTTGTCACCAGTGGCGAAATACCTATGGTACCCCCACCCCCACTCATGTTCCCTTTCTAAAAAAAACACACACGCAGAAAAATATATTATGATTTGCTAGTAGATTTTTTACAGTTTAGTACTACTAGAATAGTGCTCGATGGCATCACACCCCCCTTTTCCCTGGCTTTGCCCCGGGGCGAACTGTCCCCTCACAACCCCTTAAACCACTGTTGACACGGAGAGTCATCGTTTTGTGTTTTAATTCTAACAGGATGTCAGCTCATTCAACGTAGACACAAGGTCCGTCGGTTGTGTTAGGGTGCATGAACAAATAGAAAAGGCTGTGTGGTCTGGTTGTATATCATTGTAGTCAAACGTATCATGATTTATGGTCACTGTGCTATGCGCCATTACAAAAAAATTGAGAGGCCTGTGTTCTCTTATAATGGGTGTTAAATTTATCCTTTATTATGCAATGCGCGCATTTTCGTATTTTACCGAAAAGCTGAGGGGATTTTGTCATTGTCTTTTAAACGACGTTTCAAAACATAGACAATTAATAAATATGCGGATTTCTTGACTTAAAGTAGTTTGAAAAACTTCAGTTGCTTACACATTCCAAGGGAAGTAACCGAATTATTCACACATGTTTGACCACTGTCTCAGTTACATCGCTTTATTTACATCGCTGCGCGGACAAAGAATTAGTGAGGGTTTGCTTATTTTAAAATCCCCTAAAGTGCGCTTTGTTTGCCAACATCAGAATGTGAGCATCACTCTTCGGCTCCAGAAATAGCAGAGACCTTCAACAAACGTGTGTCAAGTCTTCATATTCAATGCTACCTGCTCAAGGTCTTTCCGTGTGTTCTTCATCCCCATCATGTCTGTCTTCAGTACTCTTTGGTCTCCAGTATCTCTAATACCCTTTAGATGGCAGAACACAGACTGCCTTGTTATGCTATCATCAGGTGTCCTCAACGTGTTTCATATCGATTTCCAGCGTTTTCTTCTCATCTCTTGTACACTGGTACTTGTCTGGTTCCTGTCAACAGTTGCACATTTTGTAATGCCTCTTCAATCTTTCTAATCTACAATTAAAGTATATGCAGTGTAGACAACGACAATAAACAGTAATAAATAACCACGACAATAAACAGCAACGATCGCTGTCACTACCATTATCATTTGGTTCATTATGAATTTGATTAATACAAGTTGATTATGTATTTGATTAATACAGCATGACCACCCCGATTAGTTCGCGGGAGTTTCTGATGAGACAAAGACAAATTAGAGCTAATGATTCCTCAGGCGACTATTAGGTTGTGCATGAGTGACTATTTGTAGAGGAGCTTTATGAGATGGGGTAGCTACTTGCCTTCCTCTCTGCCAGTGCCTTCCCTGACTAAAGAGCAGAGACGCGTTGTAATTTTTTCAGTTGGTAGATTGAAATGTGACACCACCTGGTTTCTAACTATATCCCGTTTCCTCAAGAAACAAACGCGTAGTGTTTTATTCATTCATCAGCTACCATCTGCACAACGAAGGTCGGCTAAAATGAATCTCGGACGTCCTCTCTTTCTTGCCTCGATAATGCAATCTGATAGACTCATTTCTGTCTATCTCGTGATATAATCGTCTCGCTTATATCGCTGTCTTCTTCTTGCACGTTTGCCTTCAATTCTGTCTTTTTTTGTGGTTGTCAGTAAAGTCTTTCGTCTTTTTATATGGCCAAAATATTTTTGTTGTCTAATTTTATCTCCCGCATTTATTCTCTTTTCATCATAGGTTTTCTAGTATCTCTATTTGTTTTCTTCTCTTTCCATGAGACTACTTTATTCTTCATATATCCATATCTCCAATGCCTCAACTCTTTCTCTAATTGCCTGTTCAATGGCCATATTTCTACACCCTACAATAATGAAGAATTTGTATATAATTTGGTGATTCTCAGTGTGGATTTGTGAGTTAGTTGTTCAGATTATAGTGTCTGTCTCATGCTGTCGAATATAGCTTTGACCATTCCAATTCTCTTTTTGATCTTCTGTTCTTCTATATGAGCAAGATATAAGAAACTTTGGACTTTATTTTTTTAAACATAATGCTAACATTTTTTATTTATTTTCTTTCGTCTTTTCCAGCTAGTGGAGCACTGGATCAATGTTTGAAGCAACAAAAGTAATACAAGTCTTCAAGACGTCTACAAGCCCCTTGCCACAAGAGTACACTGACGTCATTCACAAACTGGTCATGGAAATAATACTTCAATTCAAATTTTTTAAACATTACAGTAAGACCAAAAAAATAAAAGATTACAAAATACATCTTAAGATTCCAAAATGTGTATATCTGAGTGTTCTTTTCTGTTTTGTTGATTGTGATTCGCTTATTATTAATTTCCAATTAAACGAATATCATTAACACAACTTTTATGAGAAGTATACTGTTCAAATAAAGAAACGCATAGCTATCCGAGGGAGCGTTTATATGAGTTTGTAAGTAAAATTTGGTGCTAGGGTATATAAAAACCAGCCTCAAATGTTCTTTACAGTGTCAAATGCACGTGTTGACCTGAATTGCGTTCGTTTTTGTAATCGTTACAACGCAGTGGTCAATAGTGTTTATGACGCAATTTTTGACAACAGCTCATGTTGCGCGCACGTGAAAGCAACAAAATTTGGGGTGAACACTATTCACTGACTACGCAACTGAAACCTTATAAAAGGATAACGCTACACAAAAAAATTTCAGTTCATTTTCAAGCAGACATTCATGGCGTCTCTGTCGATAAATTTAAGGAACATTGCTATTGACCGACTGAATGCAGGCGAAAGTCAAAGTCAGGTTGCCAGGCATCTAAACGTGCATCAGAGTACCATTAGTCGACTTTGGCACCGGTTCCAAGCCACTGGCTCAGTTGAAGACCGGCATCGCAGTGGACGACCCAGAGTGACAACAGCAGCGGAGGATCGCTTTATTCGGCTTCGTCACCTCAGAGAAAGGTATACAACAGCTTCCTCAACCGCCCAGTCATTGCCTGCAGGACGTCATGTGTCTGATCAAACTGTCCGGAATAGACTGCATGACGCTGGACTTTGGGCACAACGACCTCACCGAGGACCTGTCCTTACGTGCCGCCATCGCCAAAATCGACGTCTTTGGGCCAACCAGCATCGTCCCTCGGCAGCTGACAATCAATGGAGACGTGTCTGGTTTAGTGACGAATCTTTCTTTTTGTTGCAGCGTCATGATAGACGGCGTAGGGTCTACCGTAGGCGAAATGAACGTTTTGCCCAAAATTGCGTTGATGAAGCTCCGCCGCACGGTGGTGGAGGTGCAATGGTGTGGGAAATAATCAGTTACAATGGAAAGAGTCAATTAGTGCACATTGAAGGAGGCTTGAATGCGCAACGATACGTCAATGAAATTCTTCGACCCCATGTCCTTCCACTTTTGGCTTCCCAAAGGTCTGTGTTTCAACAGGACAACGCCAGACCCCATTGTGCACGGTTGACCACGCAGTTCCTGACCGCCAACAACATTCTCACCCTTCCCTGGCCATCCCTGTCTCCAGACATGAGTCCGATTGAGCACCTGTGGGATGAGCTGCATAGACGTGTTTGTCGCCGAGACGTTGCTCCAGCCAATCGTCGTGATCTGTTCCAGGCACACCAGGAAGAGTGGGCAGCCATCCCACAGGCCTACATCAGACGTCTGATCGCATCCATGCCAAGGAGATGCCAGTCGCTGATCGATGCAAGAGGAGGCCACACACCATTCTAACGGGAAAGCCCGTACGACAAAAAAACTCTCGTGACCCAGATGCAAAACTACTGTCAATTGATTGGTTGAACCCTAAGGTATTCTTGCGTGCAATTTGAACAATTAACTCATTAAATTAAAAAAGTTATTGAATGTCAAAACTATGGCTATGTGTGTGCCTTCAGTAGCTATGCGTTTCTTTTTTTGAACAGTATAGTTTTGACGTCCTTACATGTTGAAAAATATTTTACAATGAAGTGGAAATAAGTGGCTCGACTGATACACTGTAAATAGACATTCTAACGTTTTAATCTAACATACCTTCGCCAGCGGATAGAAAAAAAGGAATCAGTCAAACCTCACAGAAATTTAAAATTAATAGATAGATAGATAGATAGATAGATAGATAGATAGATAGATAGATAGATAGATAGATAGATAGATAGATAGATAGATAGATAGATAGATAGATAGGCAGGCAGACAGACAGACAGACAGATAGATAGATAGATAGATAGATAGATAGATAGATAGATAGATAGATAGATAGATAGATAGATAGATAGATAGATAGATAGATAGATAGATAGATAGATAGATAGATAGATAGATAGATAGATAGATAGATAGGGGTGAATAGATGGATGGATGCAGGAGCATCAGATCAGGGTTGAACTGTAGACTCAGATACCAGCTACATTTGCACGGGCATTAATGGCTCATTTTTAATTATCCCTTTTTAAAAAAAAAAATAGGTTAATTAATATTCTTTCAACCGTTGATTAGCACATGTTTGTTTGCTCAGTCAAGGTCGGTCTCCTCAAATGGTTGCTGTGTTGTGATCTAGTCACCTCTTTCCATTAATCGTTTCTTTTCCATACTTGAGTACTGGGTACAGACATTCACTTCTTTTAGTATTAAATGTATATAGAATCACACTGGCGGATGGAATTTCAGAGAGGGGAAGTGATAGGAAAAGAAGAAGATAAAATGTTGAGACATACTAGTAGATAATGGCACAGAAGACGGGAAAGACAGAAACTAACGGAGATTGAAAGAGATATTCTTCTTTGTTCATTTTCAGACGTCGACTTGAGTATGTTTAAAGAAAGCAGTAGTCAGCTTGAGGCTGTTGGCATCTCCGCAGAGTTTTTCCAGGAATGGTACTGGTGATGGCCATATGCGCTGTCTCTGCTCCTCATATGTTGGGAACCTTTGAAGTAGATGTTCACCAGTCATTTTATCGGTTCCACAGTTACACTTATCAGTAGTTCCTATCTTTAGCTTGTTGAATAGATGGTATCCCAATCTGTTGTGGCCTGTGCGAATTCTGAAGATTACCACTTGTTCACACCAGCTGGATGTTCTGCTTCCAACTTGCTCATGTATCTGCTCTTGATAAAACACTTAGCCTCTTCATAAGTTATACTTGTGTCAAGTTGGGGTAGCTTTCCACCTTTCTTTGCCAGTCTGTCATCCTCTTCATTTCCGTGGACGTTTGCAGTGAGATGGGATCACTGTATCACAACTCTCAGGTCATCCAGATAGGCATTATTCTTACTTTTTCAGCGTTGCAATTACTGACAGAGCATCTGTGAAGAGAGCTACTTGTCTTTCAGAGCTTGAGCTTTATTCTGTCATTAGGACTTCTGTTGCAGTTTTAAGGCGTCTGCCTCTAATCTGAAGTTACTTGAGAATTGTCCAGTTGCGACTGAGATCAAGAAAGAACGAAATATTAATAGAGGGATATGAGCAGGAAAGCGGGGACGAGAAAAGGAAGTTTATTTAATCATCATCATCATCATCATCTTCATTCCTTTCCGTTCCCCGTGGAACATAGGGCCGAAACAGTTGCTCACCATCGATTTCTATTCTGGGCTGTCTTTTTCAGCTGTGCCCAAGTTATTCCTATTTCCTTAGCCTCCTCTTCCACTGTTCTTCTCCAAGTTCTCCTTGACCTCCCCAATCTTCTTTTCCATTGTGGGTTCCAGTCAAGGGCACCTCTGGCTTTGCTTGATTGTTCTCTTCTGAGTGTGTGTCCTATCCATCCCCACCTTCTTACATTAATTTACATTTGTATTGGCTGTTGCCCGCATCTTTTCCTTAGCTCTTTGTTTGTTATTACATCTGGCCATCATATACGGAGGATCCGTCGGAGACATCTGTTTACAAATATTTGTAGTTTTGAGGTGATACTCTTTGAGACATGCTATGTCTCTGAGCCATACAGAAAGACTGACTTTACATTTGAGTTAAAGATACTGATTTTGTTCTCCCTGGATATAGCTGAGGAGTTCCATATTGGTCGAAGGGCATTAAGAGCGCATCTGGCTTTATTTATCTTAGAACAGACGTCACCATCGGTTCCCCCTCCTTTGTCAGTGTTACTCCCCAGATATGTAAGGCTTTCTACTTCTTCAATAACTTGACCATTGATTTTCATCGAGTCCATCTGCCTATTATTTATCCTCATTTCCTTTGTTTTATTTACATTTACTACATTTACTGTCAATAATCTATTTTTCTCCTGCATATCTTGCTGTCTATGTGACAGAAGGCACAAATCATCCGCAAAGTCATGATCCTCCAGCTGTTTGTTGAATGTCCACTGTATTCCTGTTTTCTCTCCTTCTGTTGTTTGTCTCATAACCCAGTCTATGACCATGAGAAAAGTTGTTGGTGATAGCAGATATCCTTGTCTGACCCCGCTGTGTACTATGGATGGTAGTTTTCCTTTGTGCACTACTTTGCATGAGGCCTCCTGGTAGAAATCTTGGAGGATTTTAATGAATTTCTCTGGGATTCCATAATGTCTCAGGATTTTCCATATCACAGTACGGTCTATACTATTGAAAGCCCTTTCGAAGTCCACAAAATTTATATATAAGAGGGTCTGCCATTCGTTTGATTGTTCTATGATGATTCTGAGTGTTGCTACCTGGTATGTACATGATCTTGCTGCACGAAATCCTGCCTGTTCTTCTCTGAGTTTGTCATCCACCGCCTTCTTAGACGGTCCAACAAAACTTTGGTCACAATTTTTCCAGCCACTGCTAGCAGTGTTATACCCCTCCAGTCGCCACATACAGCCAAGTTTCCTTTCTTTGGCAGCTTGATAATGTGGCCTTTCTTCCATCTATTTTGGATGGCCTCTTTTTCTTAGATTTTCTTGAACCGCTGGTGTAGCAACTCGGTAGTGTATGGTATATTTGCCTTCAGCCTTCTGGTGGTATTCCATCTGGTCCTGCAGCCTTCCCATTCTTTAGCTGTTTTATTTCCCGAGAGATCTCTTGTTTAGTGGGTTGGTTCATGTTGCACTGTAGTGGCTCTTCTGTTGGTTCTGTGATAGGTTGCTGTATTGGTTGGTTTCGGTTTCGGATTTCTTTAAAATATTCAGCCCATCTGGCCCTTTGTTTCTCTTCATTGCTAATGTTTTGTCCTTCTCTGCTCTTCACTGTTGTATTGTGCTTTAGCTGTTTCTTAGATAAAGTTCTAGTGATATTATAGATGTTTTCAAGTCTCCTTTTTTCGCAATCTCGGCTTCCTCTGTTAGTTTTTCAATAAATTCTCTTTTATCTTGCCTGGCACTCTTTTTCCTGTCCCTGTTTAGCTGCCAATATAAAGTGAACAGTTGTTTTTTTCTGTTCTGCATCTTTACAGGTGTTTACTTGTTGTTTGATGTCTCTTCTTTGTCTTATAAGGATCCATGTGTTTTCTGTGAGCTATTCTTTCTGTTGTTTATTTCTTTTGCCAAGAACTTCTTCACATGTATTCTTGTATGTTTCCTGAATTGTGCACCAATGATTATCTATACTTTCCTCGTGAAGGTTCTCCAATGCTTCAAATCTATTTCTCAAGTTTAGGTTGATATGAACTTTTGTGTCTTTGTTCATAAGGTACTGGGTATTATATTTCGGGCATGCTATTTCTGCTCTGTCTTTGTGCAACCTCAATTTTATCCTCACTGATGCTAGGAGACGGTGGTGATCTGACGCTACGTCAGTGTCACGAAGTGGATTTATGTTTAGAGTTTGTCTGAGTATATAGACAAGACACTAGTATGAAGAAGTCTGAGAAGATAGATTTTATATGAGAAAATGACAGTGACTGTGGAAAGATGAGACTTATAGCTTCGAGGGTGAGAACCTAGATTGACTCTTCCTCGCCACTTGTGACGTAAGTACTAACTACTGTCCCACCACCTGTGACTACGATATAGGAAATAAGGTTTCACTAAAGTCCACAGACACACTATACAGACAAGCATATAGGTACAGTATAGTTATAGAGAAACTGATCCAGTGTACATTTTAAAGTTTATTAAACAATAACATCAATAACACAGCAAAATAAATAACGTGCGAGGTCGCACAAACCTGGAAAAAACCAAACAGTTAAAATGACAAACACTTATAACCCAACAATTTCACCCTCTCTTTCAACCTGCAGGGAAGAAAGTTAAGGATTAACTAAAATCTACTTGGTGTGGTCTCTAACTTAAGAGCCACCACTCCTAACTATCCTAGTATTATTATTAAATCTAACACACTGTCCTGCTGCAGACGTATAACTAAATGTCTACACAAATATGAAGTGCACTCTGATGTCCTACACAGCTAACCACTGTACCACAAGCACTGATCCCCTAACGGACTTTTCAGTGCTAACTCAGAGGCTGTCCTAATGAAACTTTCTATCTGAGTCTAACACAGTTTCCCAGACCTTTTACATATTACAGAGCACCAGTTTATCTTAGCACTTATCCTCACACAGTTAATATCTCAAAACCGTTACACAAATCATAGATACTGCTACTTATTCACATAAAGTTATAGGCACAACTTCTAGTTTTATTATAAGATAGCAATTGATGGCACTTCTGTCTAATAAATTTAATTTAACTCCCAGAAGAAAACTTTACTTTAACGTGCTAAGATCTATTTTAAACGAACTATCTACGACGCTAATAAAGTTATACACATATCCAATTATCGAATTTCTCACGTAGAGCAGATGATACGACTTAGATTTCACGGCAGCAAAATTTTTAGACCAGAGAGAGCGCTAAAAGATTTTGATGCTACATATATAGTAAAATATTATGATGAAATAAGACGCGATGAGTCATCGCGTGGCGTCTCTCTAGACCGACCTTAGACCAATATTATTGCTGCAAAAAAATTAACTCTGACCTCCACCAACGATATCGTAAACAACCCGATGACTCAGTGTATATTTTGCTCACGCGCTACTCATTGCGTCACCTTAGATAATGCTACTGACCGTTCTCGTTACCAAAATAATTTTGATTGGTTCTGCGTTGGTTCTATGTACCTGGGTCGTGTTTCTGCCCCCACCCCTACAATTAACAGGGGAGGTGCGGGTTTATTCGGATTTTTCCTAGTCTGAAAAATCTACCCAGCCTAATAATATGAACTCCAACGCCTAATAAAATAACATGAACGCAATTACTTACAGAAAGAAGAGGACGGGGCAAATTGAAATTAAAACCCACAGTAACTCCTCATACATAAACGCAATTAATTACATGGAGAAGAAGAATGGGGGCCTGTTGAAAATAAAAATACAGTACTCCATCACAATACTTCCCCCTTCTAAGGTCGGACCTCCGGCCTAATTACTGTAATCTTTCTTTTCATACTGGTCCCTATTATTGTCCGCAGAGATCCTAGTCTCTTTAATAGTGGTCATTACTGGGAACCAATCCTCTGCCGTACTCTTCTGACTGGCCACAAATCCACTTTCCTTCCCTTTGTCATTTAGTCGCTCTGCAACTGGCAGGCGGCTGGGCCAATCAACCACAACATACCTCCTTCCCCTTCTCCCTTGGCCTTGTTTACCTAGTTTGCTCCGCCATGGTTTCTTCATGATAAGTATCCTTAACCTTGGTGGAGTACGGCTCTCGCATAACTCCCTGACCACTGAATAGGTAATTAGCGGGTTACGTGCTGTCCGATAGCTGCTTTCCAATGTGTGTTTTCGTTTGTATGGCCTGTACCTAACTGGCCTGAGACGTCTGCGGCCGACTTTAATTTCCCTCGAGCGAGAATCACTGTTCAGAAATTGGAGAAATTTGTTGGCCGAAGAAACGCGCACATGTTTCTTCTTCTTTCTCTCCTTAACTACTCCCATGCTCCGGTGCAAGAGTTGATCTCTCTTCAGACCTGTGCCGTCCAATGGCGGGTCTAGAACTTTCCTTGCCTTGCCAATCCCAAGTCTGGCTTGGTCAAGTGAAATGACCGAATGGCTCTGTAGAGGCCTTGCGATGGCGACTACGTTGCTGCGCGTCAGCGGGGTTGAGACCGCTGGTACATTGCGATGAAGATGAGAAATCTCTGGTGCCTCTAGCATAGAGTCTCCGATCGCTTGTTAGGTTTCTATTGAATCATAATCGATCTCAATAGCTTCTACCTTTGAAGAAAGATAGGTAATTTCTGCCCCTGGCAGTGTTTCTGTGCTCGCTCTTCCTCTACCATCATCAAGAGGGACAGATCTCTCAAATATAGCTCCCTGCGAATTCATAATGCAGCCTTTCTCACTGTTTTCTGGCCTGAAAAGTTCGTTAGATTCAAGGGGAGTCCCAGGGAGTCCTCCGTCTAAAACCCTGGTTCTACCAAAATCATCAACCTTGCCCTCCCCTGAGAGAGTTAATGGCGTCAGTTGGAAAGTGTTCTGCAATGACAGATCTACTTCCGGAGTTACCGGCTCTGTAGTCTTCAAGCAAAGAACTGGACAGTTTAAGATCCCGTGTGATCGCGGAGTATCCGAGATAAAGCTCTCGGTATCTTTTTCCAAAGTTCCTTGAAACAAATTGGAAACCTTTACCCCTTTTGCAGGTCCCTCTTTGCAAGAGTCACTTCCGGTAAGCGAGATATTAGTGTGGTGGGGCCCATCTCCGTTTATAGGCGAACGGTCGCTCAGTCCACTGTCCTTTTCCTTGTGAGTAAAGTGCCGGTCGTATGGGGCTCCAGGGCTGGTTGGAAACATATGATAGCTCAGTCCGCGGTCTTCTGCCCTATGAAGAGTGCGCTGGTCGGGTACATACGTCATACCGCTCTTGTCAGTATTTGCCTCGCTTGAGGGAGTTAATACCATCGGGGGCCTAATTCCCGACAATAAAGACGGTACTTCCAAAATCAAAGGCGTCATCACTGCTTGGCCAACCGGCTGAACAAGGCTGTCAAAAGGATTCGTCTCTGCGAATAAAATCCCACTGTCTTTAGAGGTTTGCATCCTCTCTTTCGTAAGACAGAGATGCTTATGCTCCCGCTGGGCTCCGTGAATTAGGTGCTCTCCCCTTTCTTCACGTACCGGGCCTGATGTGGGCTCCCTTGCATTAGCAAGGATCGGCGCGGATGGGGTTCCCAAAACTAAGTAAGGGCTCCCGAAAATGAAATCATAGGCGGGCCGTGACATTACGGCAGCCTTGATTGTGCCACACACAAATTTTCTCTTCACCTCAATGGTCGCTATGGGAAGGCGCCACGAGGTACCTCTTCTCAAAACTCCACCAATGTCGACCTTTTCCCCTGTCATCTGCCCGGGCTTCACCAAATGTCGGGCGACTATACTGGGGTAAGTAAGCCCGCTGTCAAACAAACAAATGGGACCCAAAGATGCAGCAAAAGAGAACGCAGTCAGCGACCCAAGTAGCTTGCATCAGGATAGTTCCACTCCACCTCCACGTGGTCCGGCAGTCTGCAGGTGCAGTCTGGCTGAGCGAGTTAGATCGAACAACACCTCCCAAAAACTGCCATGCAGAGTCGGATGTGTCCCAAGTATATCCTTGTTGTAAACAGACACACTCTCACACCGTCCTTTTTAACCGAAAGCTACATGTAGTGAGAGGCTGGTTTATGCAGACACTCTGGACGTCCCCAATGGGAAGTGAGAGTTTATGCAGACACTTGGAGACAAATGAGAAGTAGCTCGACAAAACCGACAATACCGATCATTCTCTCCCCTGTTTCTGGCGGGGTCATGAGCGGTCGCTCCCTGTGATCTGATATGAGGCTGGGTTCGCATGATATGACCGGAATGGGGCTCCTTGCGAGAAGGCCCCTGCTGCTGGTGAGCAGGAGAAAAGGACGACTGCGACGATTATGCTCCTTTTTTCGGGGATGGTAGGTCCCGTGCTCTACGGGTGTGTCGGCCTGTGCCGTCTGGAACCTTTCAGCAAATACGATAATCTGGTCAAGTTGCTGGGCGCCCTGCTCTGCCAGATACCGCCTCAAGTCGGGAGACATGGTTGCCTTCAATTGTTCTGACATTACGAGCTCTTCCATTCCCTCAAAGGTTTTTGCCAGTCCTGACAACTCCCTCCAACGAGCAAGATAATTCCTGAACCTTTCCGTGAACTGGGGAAAGCTCTCTCCCTTCTCCGGCCGGCTCTCCCGGAACATGGTTTGGCACTTTCGTGGGGTCCACTGGAATCTTTGTAACAGGGCGTTACGTAGGACTTCAAAGTTATTCTAGTCGTCGATGAGCATCTTGCTGTAGGTTTCATACGCAGGACCTTCCAGACACTGAGATAACTTTAAACACCAAAGCGTTCCATCCAATCCATAAGCCGTTGCCATCCGTTCAAATTTCTCCAACAATACATCGATTTTCTCGTTCCCACTAGGAAAAGAGTCAAATGGGATATTTATGGCTGCCATCCGGGGGCCTTCCCTGTCCTGAGGGGTCTGACGTCACTGCCCTAGGGGAATCTCCATTCGCCAAACTGCCCTCCGAGGCTCTACTTTGGAGTTCCAGAGAACGCATGGCAAGTTCATGTTGTCTCTCTGCCGCCCTCTCCTCTTTCTCTTTCTCTGCCGAAATTCTCAATTTTTCCAACTCGGCATGCCGGTCCTTTTCCTCATTCTCTGCCAAAATTCTCAATTTTCCCAACTGGGCCTGCCGGTCCTTTTCCTCTTTCTCTCGCTGGTCGTGTCTATCATTTTCCCTCATCATGTATGCCTTAGTCTCTTCCTTATCCATTCCCATATCCTGAGCGGCCTCACGCCAGGCAGTCCGTAACTTGGTCATATCCGCCATCTTATCTGTAAACTACAGTAAGCTCACAAAATTACAGGGAATGACAGAAAGAAAAAAGAAGAAACTACCTGTTACCTACTAGGAAATACTCCCTGTGTATCCGCTATCTCAAAAAAAAGAGAACCCGAACTCAGACTCGCGCCAAATCTGAGTAATAACTACCAACTGAAAAAAATTGATTATAAAGCTACCGTAAAACACGGAATTACCTTCCTGTTAAAGAAAAAAAATCACGGTTAGCCATCAATTACCTCTAAGTCATCTACAACCGTAACACATTAACTACCGCAAGCCGCTGTCAGCAACTCAGAAAATAATCACATTTGGACCGCAAGCCGCACAGAGCGCCAATCTAATTTTAGTAATAAAACGTATGAAAAATGTACTGAAACACTCTCTGATCTGGTTCGAGATTTTAAGTTTCCACCGGAAAACAAATTTCCAAAGCATGGTTGTTGTAGAACACTAGAAAATTTATATTATGTTCATATTTTTCAGCGTTTTGGGTTAGTTACCAAATCGTGTAAAACTGTTTACCGTGGCAACTAGTGATAGGACTACAAAAAATGCGTGTACATCTCGTCTAACGGCTGAATTGGATAGAAACGTGTTTCAACAATTGACTGATAGATCTAGCGACGAGGACAAGAGTGAAAACGGTGTGCACATTGATTGAAATTGTGATTTTGATAGAGATGGGGCGCAGGCAGTTATAATTGTGAAAATATTGCAAGTCCTCGGCCATCGGAGGGCCGTTAAATAGCAACAACCTGTATTAGAGTTACAGCCGGTGTTTATTGTAATAGTACATTCATTTATCTTTAAAATGACGTGTAATTCATAAAAATCTGTAAACAATTACGAAAACTACGGCTTACTTTGTGCAAACACCTACAGGATGAAAATGGAAAAAAAAATTATTTCGGCCACAGTGTGTTTTTCAATTTGGTAGTTAATAGATGTTAATACAACTACAATAATCTATAATGAATGCACCCTGTGGAAAAAACTTATGACTGGATCAGTTTTAATAGCTCAGAGTCTAGGGGTAAAATAAAAAAAATCTATTCTCAGAGAACTTTCTACAGAAACACTCTTTGAATCTAACCAAGATCTCAGAATTATCCCAACAGAAATGATCCCGGACGAGCCCCCACTTGTCATCAAGTGGATTTATGTTTAGAGTTTGTCTGAGTATATAGACAAGACACTAGTATGAAGAAGTCTGAGAAGATAGATTTTGTATGAGAAAATGACAGTGACTGTGGAAAGATGAGACTTATAGCTTCGAGGGTGAGAACCTAGATTGACTCTTCCTCGCCACTTGTGACGTAAGTACTAACTACTGTCTCTCCACCTCTGCCTACCATATAGGAGATAAGGTTTCACTAAAGTCCACAGACACACTATACAGACAAGCATATAGGTACAGTATAGTTATAGAGAAACTGATCCAGTGTACATTTTAAAGTTTATTAAACAATAACATCAATAACACAGCAAAATAAATAACGTGCGAGGTCGCACAAACCTGGAAAAAACCGAACAGTTAAAATGACAAACACTTATAACCCAACAATTTCACCCTCTCTTTCAACCTGCAGGGAAGAAAGTTAAGGATTAACTAAAATCTACTTGGTGTGGTCTCTAACTTAAGGGCCACCACTCCTAACTATCCTAGTATTATTATTAAATCTAACACACTGTCCTGCTGCAGACGTATAACTAAATGTCTACACAAATATGAAGTGCACTCTGATGTCCTACACAGCTAACCACTGTACCACAAGCACTGATCCCCTAACGGACCTTTTCAGTGCTAAGTCAGAGGCTGTCCTAATAAAACTTTCTTTCTGAGTCTAAGTTCACTCTGCCCTCTGCTCCTGCTCAGTGTCTCTTTGACACTACCGTCATCTGCTGAGTGGCGTCACCGTTACGCCCCTCCTCTTGTTAGTATTCGGAAAGGAATGATTTCCCTTTCTTCTTTCCAGACTACTGCGGATGAAGACTTTGGTATTAAGAACGAGGTACTTGACTCGGGATGTAGATGCTTCACTGCTGATGAAACCTCTTTCAACTGCCCAGTTACCCCTCTTCGGGTTTAGGACAAAACGGCTTTATTATGGCCGTGTAAAACAGACACCAGGCCACGCGCCTATTTGGTGTGTTATAACGAGCTAAGAGCTCCGGATTTTAAGAAAACCCGTTCCCGCTGAAGAATGTGCTTCACTGCATGAGAACTTCTTTCTTTTACTGGTGCAGACGTGCTGGGCGCCGGTATTACCGCGTCACCAGTTCTCTTCACCTTATGGCGATGTCTCGAGTCCTCGGCTCCTGATAAGACAAATTACCGTGGTAAGTTGTAGAGCAGTTTACACCCTCCCATGTGCCGTGAAAATGCTGTAAAACGAAAAAATAACAACAAACATACAACACGTCAAAATATTCTCAACCCTAACATATGAACACCTTAAATTCGTCTACTCCCCTCTGTCTCCTAAATCAATGCATCTCCCCTAAACAACTACGCTTACTTATTTACTTAGTCGTTCCCCTTCTACCGTTTAGCACCAGCGCTAAACAAATATTCCTACCCAAGGGTCCACGAATCTACAGTCCCTCCTATCTCTTCCCCCGCTCCCACTTAATATCTGTCTGGTAGAAAAACCCCAGATACGGGATGACCTAAATCTTTTGTGCTAGGCTTGCCTCCGGCGTCAAAACCATTGCATTCACCGCAGGCTAAAAGAAAATCCCCGGTATAAGTTCCCCGCCTCTACTTTCTTACGGATTGACCCGGGAAGGCTATCAATTAACACAATATTAAACACACTGCTACTACACCATCTATGAAATATAAAAAATTCACTTCACCCCTGTCTCCTGACTACAAGCTTAATTAACACACAATTAAATACCCAACCATACCTGCGTATATACACTACACATTATCATAAACCAAATGCGGGTATCCCAGACCTTTTACATATTACAGAGCACCCGTTTATCTTAGCACTTATCCTCACACAGTTAATATCTCAAAACCGTTACACAAATCATAGATACTGCTACTTATTCACAAAAAGTTATAGGCACAACTTTTAACTTTACTATAAGATAGCAATTGATGGCACTTCTGTCTAATAAATTTAATTTAACTCCCAGAATAAAACTTTACTTTAACGTGCTAAGATCTATTTTAAACGAACTATCTACGACGCTAATAAAGTTATACACATACCCAATTATCGAATTTCTCACGTAGAGCAGACGATACGACTTAGATTTCACGGCAGCAAAATTTTGAGACCAGAGAGAGCGCTAAAAGATTTTGATGCTACATATATAGTAAAATATTATGATGAAATAAGACGCGATGAGTATCGCTAGGCGTCTCTCTGGGCCGACCTTAGACCAATATTATTGCTGCAAGTAAATTAACTCTGACCTCCGCCAATGATATCGTAAACAACCGGATGACTCAGTGTATATTTTGCTCACTCGCTACTTATTGCGTCACCTTAGATAATGCTACTGTCATTTCTCATACAAAATCTATCTTCTCAGACTTCTTCATAATAGAGTCTTGTCTACATACTCAGACAAACTCTAAACATAAATCCACTTCGTGACAGTAGATCCTCTCTTTACTCTAACATCTTTTAGACAGCGTCTCCATTTTGTTTCTATTGTGACGTGGTCTATCTGATTTTGCATGTGCCCATCTGGGGAGTTCCATGTGGTCGTGTGTTTGTCTTTGTGTGGGAAGATAGTCCTACCGATGACCAGGTCATTCAAATCACAAAAGTTCACAAAGATTGCTCCAGTTTCATTTCTGTTTCCTATGCCATTCTTTCCAACGATTAGTTTACACATTTTTTTGTCTACTCCTACTTTCGCATTTCAATCTCCCGTTACTATATTAATGCCTCTCCTGTGTGTTTTGTCCAATGTTCTTTGGAGTTCATCATAGAAATATTGCTTCGTATTTTCATCTGCACTCTTTGTAGGGGCATAATATTGAATAATGGTGATTTTTATTCCTTTTCCCTGGAATCTTATTGTTATTATCCAGTGTGATATTGATTCTCTCGTATTAGTGCTTTTCTGGCTTCCTGGGACATCATAATAGCAACCCGTTCTGTGTGTGTGTGGTCTTCATCCTCGTGTCCTGAACATATGACATTTTCCCCTGCATTGGTTATGATTCACCAGTTCTATTTGTTCTCGTTTCTGCTAGTCCGAAGAGTTTTATTCTACATCGTCTCATCTCTCCAGCGACCTGTGCAGTCCTTCCGGTTTCCTGCATTGTCCGTATGTCCCAGGTGCCTATTGTAATGTTTGCCTTCGTCGTTAGAAGTGGTGTCGGCAGCCTGACTTCCATTGACTGGCTTTCATCAGATCTCTGCGTCATACGTCCCTCTTGCGAGGGTTCTTCCTGACTCTGGCTTTTATTTCTTTCCTCAACTGTTACAGTTTCCGTGACAAATAGGTGTTTTTTTCTGGCAGGGTTGTCATCGCTGTTCTCCAACCTCCTTTAACCTGAAGGAAGGGGATGTGCCCACTTTGTCTGTGCCTTTCATTTTGACCTGCTCAACATGGTTGAACTTACCAGGAGCAAAAGCTCTGCTGATGTAGCTCACAATATCATAAAGGCACTCAAGCCGACCCACCACTTCAAGGTGGGGCACCATGGGTCTGAAGTTTATTTAATAGAAGGCTGGACTGTAGACCCTCCATACAGCCACAACTAGACAATGTAGTTACTTTTAATTGTTAGATTCCTCGGCAAAGGATTTTATTTTATCCTCACACACATTATCTCCTTACTAAAAGAATCGCCACTAACCAAGGGATTACTGCAATACGACAGATGGGCAATTTCCTCGTAAGCAGTAAACAGACAGGATTAACACAAGTAATGTGAAATAGTAATAATACTTCAATGCTCTATAGAGCTGTGATAACATCACATGTGACAACGGCATAAAATACCTCGTTAGTCCAAGAGTCATGACAAATCTTCCTTCAATGAATGAGAAAATACAGTTGTTCACAACGTTCATTAAACAAGGTTGTTTTCAAACACGTTTTAGCATTACAGTGATATTCCCAGAAACAATACCTTTCACAATTGTCCATTCACACTTAACAAGTTTCTAGTGTTGCATAGTGATATTCCCAGAAACAATACCTTTCACAATTGTCCATTGGAGAATTCACACTTAACAAGGTTCTAGTGTTGCAACAGTTTGTTCTGAAACAATTTATTTATACGCACACAGTGTAGGCTGGTAAATTATCTCTGGTCTTACTTAAAGTCCCAGGGCAATACGTAATCGGATATGAGAAACGTTTTGCCTTCCCAATTCTGTGGACACATGATTGAAATACTCTCACATGAATTAAACGTCGTACTCGCCACTGTCTGTCATGTACATTTTGTTAGAACACTGGACTTGGCATATACATACGATATTAGTTATATAGAAATATCTCCTTATGTCTGGGAAAGCCACTCAAGAACTTCAAAAATTCTACAGGATTGCAAACAAGTAACTGCACTGCAAGCATTGAGCTCTCCCAAAGAAGAACTTCTTTTTATACTGATAATTTTCGAACTTAACGCAAATCTCTACATTTACAAATACACGACTGGGGCTTAAAGCTGTTATCCGATATCCTTTCCCATGTATTAAACTTGAATCATGTTATTACATATCATATTATAATAACAGCAACAACAAAAAAACGCAGTTTTTGCACTCTAAATTTTTGCTGATAAGCATCATATCATAATTAGGCACATGGACTATTTTAGCGTCATATTCATTAAGAAATATTGACTGAGAGAATTTGGTGACTGATAAAGCATGCCTCTCTTTATCTTTTTGGGATACCCACATGGTTCCTGTATTTGGCTCGCAGGAGTATTATATAGTCAGGAAAATCTAGTATATATGCCCAATATAACTTTGCAGCGTTTTCTCTGCAGTTTTATTAACGGTGATCTCCTACAACGGTGTACGTATCGTTATACTATCGTTAGGCGTATTTTGCTGACACTTGCTCTGACACAACTACAGCCAGTTGTGGTTAAAAACGAAGACTGTCATCGTGTTAAATCCGGCCTTGGCATAATTTTAACGGTTATTTATAATTAATTAATAGTGGTTTGGTCATCTCATGAGAATGGAGCCCAATAAGCCCTGACAGTGGTAGAAGATCTGGTTTCAGGTCACAGGGAAGACCAAGAAACAGATGGATAGACATCACAGAAATACTACAACAACACGGCTCACAGCAGCCAATGCGACACAGTGGCTTAAGAACGCAAACTTGAGCTCCCCACGTCGCTTCATGGCAACAGTAGAACAAAAAAAGTAAGCGAGGAAGTATTTATAATTCTGAAGCCACCAATGTAACTCCACTTATGCTTCAGTTGGTTTCTGATTACCTACCCTTGCCATAGACACCAGTCTCTTTTGTTTTAGAAATAAAACTTCTACAAACTAAAATATTATGATATACACATACCACATCACATTATTTAACTCTATCCACCCCAAGAGAAGAATGGTGCGCCCGTCTGATAATATTCAAATTTCCTCATGTCCGCACTTTACTAGATATAAAACAAAATTAACTATTGTATTTAAAAACTTGAAGCACTTGAAAATACTCTTCTGTGAATATACAACGACGAGGTATTGTACCATAAACATACTTGAAAAAGTTAGCATCCGTTTTGGTACATGATTAAAACCTAGAAAATGCCTGGGACAGAAAGAGTTAATACATTGAACCCAGATTCAGATAAAATGTACCGCAGCTTCCTTGCATATGTTTTTATCTAGTGTCAATGTAAATGGAAAACTCGATAATCTTCTTCAAGTACTATGCCTAACGGCGTAGGAGATCATGTCTCTCCACAACTTCCTGTCTCCAATACAATTTATCATTTCTGATGTCACGATGTCAAACTGTCCAGTATTTGCTCTCTTTGTCTTCCTCTATCTCGTTCCCGCTTCAATCTCTCCTGTTGTCACGATATAGTCAAGCGTTCGTTTTTATAACATGCCCAAAGAAAGTGCATTGATCTGTTTAACATGAACAATAAGCTTCCTGTGGTCTCATTCAGGACATCCTATGTACGCCACCTTTGGTCCAAACCTGGCATCCAGCTCTCACCTGTGGCTCCTCGTAGCTGTCAGCATGCGACAGCGGCCACCCCCGGACAACGGCTTTGACAGGCCGGCTAAACTAGGTGAGGGTAGCCGAATGGTTATAAACCTTCGGTGAGTTAGGGTCTGCCTACCCATGCATGCGAAGACTGGATTCGATAGACTGCGCGGAAGAAACCACCTGTTGGTTCAACGGGCATGACGGCGATTACCAGCAACGCGCTGTGGAGCGTAAGGAGCACGGCGAGGCACGCAGAAAGCCCTGGTCATCCACTGCACCTGACTTCATCTCCAGTCGTCTTGACTTGTCTTGCCACTGGATTGAGATGGACCCAGGCGAGAGAGTGAGGTCGACGAATTGCGCAACTCTTCCTCACTTTAATCCAAATCACCGCGCAAGTCACTCTTTCATCCATTCATCCATTCATCCATCCACTCACAACAAGTCCTGTGGCGATGGGCGAGCGGCGAAGCGGCAGGCGTGGGTACGCTGGCAGTCGTAGTCGCAGACCTACACACAGGCGGCTCAGGTCATATGGTCGTCTTCCACTGATCGGAGCAGCAGTGGGATTCGGCAGCCCCCTGAGTGTCTGAGCAGCCCTCTTTAGGAAAGCACTGCTCACCTCCATGGCATGAGGAAGGGGCTAGAAAAGGTGCCCTAAACATTGCCTGCTTCACCATTACCTAACCAGCTTACCGCGGTTGGTGGGTACCCTACTTCGGCAGTCGACATATAAGAAAAAGAAAGGACAGATTTTCCCCCCTCATTCTAGGCGCATGGAATGTGCGCACTTTACTTGACAAAGACTTTAACGCAAACAGACCTGAGAGACGAACTGCCCTGATTGGGAGAGAACTGGCCAGGTACAACATTGACCTAGCAGCACTGAGTGAAACTCGACTTGCAAGCGAGGGCCAACTTTGCGAAAAGGGTGCAGGTTATACATTCTTTTGGAGCGGAAGAGGAACTGAAGAAAGACGAGAAGCAGGGGTTGGATTTGCAATCAAAACAGCAATTGTCAGCAAGTTAGCGGGGCCCCCAAAGGGAATAAATGACCGACTCATGATGGTCAAGATCCCTCTGTTCTATGGAAGAAAACATGCCACCATCATTAGCGCGTATGCACCAACTATGACAAACCAGGATGATGTCAAGGATAAGTTTTACGAAGATCTACATGCAGTCATTGCATCAGTTCCTAAAGCAGATAAGCTCATCATTCTTGGTGACTTTAATGCAAGAGTAGGCTCAGATAACATCTCCTGGAATGGCACTATTGGTAGGTACGGCGTGGGTCGCTGTAACAGTAATGGACTTCGTCTCCTCCAGACTTGCGCAGAACATGACCTCCTTGTCACCAACACCATTTTTCGACTTCCTACCCGCAACAGGACCTCCTGGATGCACCCTCGCTCAAAGCATTGGCACCTAATTGACTATGTAATTGTTAGGAAGAAGGACAGGCAAGATGTCCGGGTGACCAAGTCCATGTGTGGTGCCGAATGCTGGACTGATCATCGCCTCATTGTATCTAAACTTAAAATTCGTATCCAACCAGCCAGGCGCCCTCAGGGGAAGAAAACTCAAAAGAGGCTGGATGTCACCAAACTAAAGAAGACAAAAATCAAACAGTCATTTACTGACACCTTAGAAGACCGTCTCAAATCTATCTCGCTAGACGGCCAAAGTGTGGAAACAAATTGGGCAGCCCTAAGTGAGCAGATCTACAACACTGCTACAGAGGTCCTGGGTCCTTCCATCAAGAAACAAAATGACTGGTTTGATGAGAACTCAGATGATATAAAGCAGATGTTGGCTGAGAAACACCATCTCCATAAAGCATACTTAAATGATCCAAAATCTACATCCAAGAAAGACGCTTTCAACAACATGCGTAGAATCGTCCAACATAAACTACGCCAGATGCGGGATTCATGGCTGAGTAATAAAGCAGATGAGCTCCAAGGCTTTGCTGACAGCCATGACTTGAAAAACTTTTACCTTGCACTCAAAGCGGTCTATGGTCCAACATCATCAGGATCATTTCCCCTCCTTAATGCAGATGAAAAAACACTAATTACAGACAAGGAAAAAATGCTCCAACGCTGGGCTGAACATTTTAATAATATCTTGAACCAGCCTTCATCTATTAACGACGAAGCCATCATCCGCCTGCCCCAAATTCCTATAAATGAAGCATTAGATGATGTACCAACTCTGGAGGAAACTAAAAAAGCGATTCGTCAACTGTCTAGTGGAAAGGCCCCTGGCTCCGATTCAATTCCTGTTGAGGTTTATAAAGATGGCGGTGCAGTTCTGATAGAGAAACTTCATATGATCTTCCAGCAAATGTGGCAGAGTGAAACCATCCCACACGATCTCAAAGATGCCTCAATTATACATCTATATAAACGTAAAGGTAATCGCCAAGACTGCAACAATCATCGAGGCATCTCTCTTTTATCAATCGCTGGGAAGATATTCGCCAGAATCCTTTTGAATCGCCTTACGGCTCATCTTGACAAAGGTCTTTTACCTGAAAGTCAGTGTGGATTCCGGAAAGAACGTGGAACCACAGATATGGTGTTCGCTGCAAGACAGCTACAAGAAAAATGCCAAGAACAGCACTGTGACCTGTACACAGCTTTCATCGACTTGACAAAGGCGTTCGACATGGTCAGTAGAGAGGGTCTATGGAAGATCATGGCAAAATACGGCTGCCCAAAGAAATTTATCACAATAGTGCAGCAACTGCATGATGGAATGCAGGCTAGAGTTCAGGAAAACGGTGAGCTATCAGAGCCTTTCCCCGTCTCAAATGGAGTTAAACAAGGGTGCGTACTTGTACCGACTCTGTTCAGTATCATGTTGTCTGCTATGCTGACTGATGCTTTTAGAGACGGGGACACAGGAATCGACATTAGTTATCGTATTGATGGAAAATTGTTTAACCTTAGGAGGCTTCAAGCAAAAACCAAGGTCAAATCACACACCATCAGAGATCTTCTGTTTGCTGATGATTGTGCCCTCAATGCTGGCTCAGAGGCTGATCTGCAGCATAGTGTGGATAGATTCTCCGAAGCCTGCGCCAACTTTGGGCTTACCATCATCACGAAGAAAACAGAAATCATGTACCAACCAGCTCCTGGCACAGTTTATACTGAGCCAGTCATCAAGGTTAATGGTGAGAAACTGAATGTTGTGAACAGATTCAAATACCTTGGTAGCACACTATCCCAGAACATTGTCATTGATGATGAGGTGAACACCAGGATCTCCAAAGCCAGCAGCACATTTGGCAGACTATACACCAACGTTTGGCATCGAAGTGGCATTAGTCTACAGACAAAGCTGAAGGTATACAGAGCTGCGGTGCTTCCAGTGCTGCTATATGCATGTGAAACATGGACTGTATACAGGCGCCACGTAAAGAAGCTAAACCACTTCCATACAGTCTGTCTCAGGAAGATAATGAACATCAAATGGCAAGACAAGATCCCGGATACCGCCGTTCTTGACAGAGCTGGTATCCCTAGTATTGATATTATTTTGATGCAGTCACAAATTCGCTGGGCAGGTCATGTAGTCCGCATGCCAGACCATCGACTGCCAAAGATACTCTTTTATGGTGAGATGCAGAAGGGTAAACGCTCCCATGGTGGCCAAAAGAAGCGCTTCAAAGACACGTTAAAGACGTCATTGAAAATCTTTGACATAAACCCAGACACATGGGAAGCTGCTGCGCAAGACCGAACTGCTTGGCGCACGTCTCTTCGTAAAGGTGCAGCGGCATGCGAATCATCCAGAAGAGCAGCAGCGAAACAGCGGAGACAAGCTAGAAAGGACCATGAAATAAAACCTTCACATGAAGCAAACATTCCCTGCCCACACTGTCCAAGATCTTTCCAGGCCCGCATCGGGCTCTTCAGTCACCTTCGTACCCATAGACTAACTTAACATATTCTTAAATAATTGGATGAACAGAGTGGTCTTCATCACCCGTGATGGACGAACAACATTTACTCTTTTTATCTGTCTATGGTGTTTTTTAACATTCCTCTGTAAAACCACATCTCTGTGGACTACGGTGCTTTTCCTACGTGTTTATTAATTGTTTTACCTGTTTACTAATTGTTTACTAAGTATAGTCGATAGTAATTAAACATAATATTTCAAGATCACACAATGTTTAATATTTTTCTATATTAACAAACCAAACGAAATGTCTATATACGTGTAGTATGCATTGTTAATGCCCCGTGTAGTTCATGATGGTAAATAAATATTAGACAAACATAAAGGTATGTTTTCTGGCGTGTCTGAATAGACGAGACAGAATAGGACTGTTGTACCTTCAGGCATGTCGTACATGGCTACTAATATGAGATTGCGCATTGGACTGGCAACCTTATCATGCAAAAATGTTGCTACATGAACCACCGCTGTAGCAGTATGTGAATGGTAGGTCGATGGTCCATAAGGACTGCGAAGGAAAATGATAATGCATGGATAGTACAAGTTAGAAACTTATTTTCATTTATAGAAATATATATTCTGTTACGAGCGTTCGCTTGAAAAGAGTCGTTAGAGCACTGGACTCTCGTGGTGAAGGTGCCAGGTTCGATTCACAGTATTGACATGCTTCAGTTTACTCAGTTATAAATGAGTACATGACTTTTCTCCTGAGTTAGGAAAGGAAAAGGCGGCGAGGAAGAGAATTGATCTCCCACCTTTCTCTGCTGGACCTATTTTAGTGAAGTCTCTAACAAATGCTGATGATGATGATGATGACAAAGCCTAATCCAAGACCTATAAAAATAAAGGGAGAATAATCGTAATCATACATATAACTTTTTTTATAAGTCAGTGTTAGTGTCGTCAACACGATGACGAAATCATTTCACTGCCCTCGTGGTCATACATCTCGTAAAACTATGTTATAATCATAACATTATTTGTAAAAACTGAGCGGGTTTACCATAATAGTAACCCATGTTTCAGCAGACGGACATTTTCTTCTATTACTAAGTTCAGTTTTTAATAGCATTGTCGGGTTCTTTTTTGTGTTTCTGGGGTTATATTCTGTTTGATGATATACAAGAACGCGGTCTTTCAATCATGTTATGCTCACAAGAACTCCAAGGATTGTCCATTTACGTTTATTGACAATACTTCTCGACATCAAATGAAAACCCATGAGTACATCAGGCACTTGAGTGATAAGACTCATATATCCACATTTCAATAATCAACAATAGTTGCCTGTCGTTCTTTCCCAATTATAGGAATTCGAATTGTATATTGCATTACTTTTGATAGCCGTCTGACGTGGAAAACATGTTGACAGAAACCGAATGAGAGCAAGACAAAGAATGGCAATTATGAAAAAACTTGCTGGAACAACTTGGAGTGCAGATGAGAAAGTGCTTAAGATGTTGTACACAGGGCGAGTGAGGCCAGTCCTTGAATATGGCATGGCAGCGTGGGCAACAGCAGCTAAGACAAACTTCGATACAATTAATAATAATAATAAATTCTTTAAGCACCAAACACGGCGCATAAGGCAGAAACCAGTGCTCTCCAGGTTGTTCGTTGTGACGCCACTCCTCTTAGCTCTTGCACATTATTTAGGCCCAACGTTCTTCCTTCTCTTATTATTGTTCTTCTGAGTGTTTCTTTTGGTCTTCCTTTTTTCCTCTTACCCTCAGGAACCCAAGTGAGCGCCTGTAGTGGTATTCTGTTGTTTTGCATTCGTAGGACATGACCGATATATGACCATCGTCTTTTCCTTATATAGTCGGAGACATATTTCTGCCTAGAGTCTTCTCTTATTTGTCGATTAGTCTTGAATTCTTTCCAACTGATGTTCATGAGTTTTCTAAGACATTTGTTCTCGAATGTATTCAGCTTGTTCTCCAATGATTTTGTTATTTTCCAACTCTCACAGCCGTATGTTAACACTGAGATTACATTTGAATTAAACAGACGAAGCTTGGTATGTATATTCAATGATCGTAATTTCCAAATGTTAGATAATCTATTGAAGGCGCTAGCTGCCAAAGCAATTCTAGTATGGATTTCTCTTGTTGTGTCACCATCCTGAGTCATTTTACTGCCTAAATAATTGAAACTTTCAACTTTCTGTAGTTTTTCCCCGTTCAAGATGATATCAAAGGTCTCGTTAGAAAAGTTCATAGCTTTAGTTTTAGAGGCATTTATTTGGAGACCTATTTTAAAAGAGAGATGACACAAATTATTTATTGCTTCTTGGGATTGTCTTGGTGTTGAACTTAAGAATGCTACATCATCTGCGAAATCCAGGTCCCCCAGGAATTTTCCATTTGTCCATTTTATACCCAATTGTTCATTGTGGGTATAGTTTCTCATAACCCAATCAATAGCTATTCCAAAAAGTAGTGGTGACATAATACAGCCTTGTTTCACCCCTGTTTCTACTGTAAACCATTTTGTATTCCCTTTATTTGTTCTAACACAACATCTTGCATTGTCATATAGCGCTTTGATTATATTCACATATTTTGTTGGAAAACCATAGATTGTAAGTATCTTCCACAATGATGGGCGGTGTAGACTATCAAAGGCTTTTTGAAAATCGACGAAGGTGATAATAAGTGGCGATTGCCTTTCCACTGATTCTTCTATAATTGTTCTTAGTGTGAATATTTGATCAATACATGATCGTTTCGGCCTGAAACCCGCTTGTTCTTCTCTGATCTTTTCGTCAGCATGCAATTTAAGTCTTTCTAACATCATGCAACATAATAATTTTCCAGGTACTGATAATAGAGATATACCACGCCAGTTATTACAGTCTGATAGATCACCTTTCTTCGGTAACTTTACAATAATACTGTCTTTCCATTGTTGTGGTGGTTGTTCTTCTCTCCATACTTCATTTATAATATCTAAAATTCTCAAGAGGTTGTTGTCATTAACTGCTTTAATCATTTCCCCTGAAATTTCGTCAACTCCAGCAGCTTTAAAATTTTTTAATCTTTTAACGGCTTGTTTGATCTCGTCCAGCGTGAATTCATCGCAAGTTATTGGCAAGGTGGTTGTGGGTGTTTCATTATTAAAATCAGGTGTTACTGTTGGTGGTGGTCTGTTTAGCACCTCCATGAAGTGCTCAGCCCATCTCTTCATTTGTTCTTTTTCTGTTGGTATTGAATTCTGTCACGTAGGGTTTATATTCATTTAATTTCCTACATCTTCTTCCTATTCTTTCACATAAATTCTCTCTTTTATTATCTCTGTATTTTTTTTTCCTGTGTATTTTTCATCCATTCGTTTTGCGAATATTATTTTCATATAATTCGCAAACTTTACCTGTTTTCCTTTCTCTAAAACTGAGAATCGCGCTAGGACGATATTACGTAGATGTCAGGGCTGCAGGGCGTCAGAAGGCGTGATAAGTCGGTTCGCGGAACATAGGACGTAGCAAATCGTGTACATTCTCACCGAGCGCGCGAGCTTCTTCTCGGCATTAGTCCCGGTGAGGTGTGATACTTTACATCTGCACCGGTCAGTATCCAGACATTTGTCTGGAAAATCCCAAACTGACACGGCGCTCACTTGGGCCATGGTCAGCTGTAGTGTGAAAACTGCCCTGCAATGGAGTCAGGCTGTCTGGGATTTGAAACTGACACGCGTACATCGTGGTCAGTAGGTGACAGTTACGACACGCGTTAAGCGGACGTAAATGTTGGGAGTAGGGGAGATAATTTCGCTTGGCGAAATAAGTTTGGGCCCTTTGTCTGATTTTAAGATATTGGCCAAGTTTGAAACTTTAATTTCATTCTCGCTCATAGACTCACAGTGATAGGTTGCTCGTAAACAGAATAGCTGTTAGCGAAGTATCTCAGTTTGTTTCGGCAATGTGTCGAACTTCTAGACTTCAGAAATATTTTCAGCATTTTTATTCTTAAGTTGTGCGACTACCTGTAATTCTGTGGTTGAGGTAATTAATATGATAGATATATAGATTTTGTGAGTGTTAAAGTGTTAAATCGCTTAATTCATTTTAATCTATTTCTTTAGCGCAGAAGAGAAATAAAGTGGTAGGCTATTATATTTTCTAGGGAAGCATTCAGTGGAAAGCAGACTAAAAATTTAATTTCTAGCTTATAACGGCAATTGTAGCTATTTATGAATTTAATTTAACTGCTAATACTCAGTCGAGTGTATTTTTCTAAACTAACGTATAAACTCTAGAATCGAGCCTCATGAATGATGACGGGATACGCACGTGTTCCTAATTTATGAGGAATGCTGATTTTTAAATATAACTTACGTCACGGGAAGTTTAAATGTTAAGCAAAGCTCTCTGCTTGCAAGTTTAAATGTAAGTTATAACCAGTTCAGATTCTGTTTATTATATTATATGTGTTATTTTTCCTCCACACAGTGAAAGTTTTGGGGTGACCCTAACTTTACCAGCACCTAGTAGTAGTTTCCATACGTGTGAAGAAATAGACAGTCCTTATTTTGAACCACGTGGGTTTTCTCAAGTAACACTGATCTGACGGTGCAAGTTAGACAGAAATACTGATATCCCAATAACGGGTTTTCAAAGACTGTAATGATAAATACTGGACCTTGGAGCCAGGTCTTAATTTCTTCTAGAAACTCTACGTAAATCTTTCTGCCTGGTGGCGCGTAATACTTCAAGTATTAACTAACATTTCCCGACAATATCTCTATATTTTTTGTGGACAAATCTGTGGTGTAACTAAAGTGAATCCTATACTGAGGGAAGGCACCGACCTGACATTCATCATTTCTAGAAACCTACGCTATTGACACTGTGCTCTGCTAACTCCCGCGCCTGGAATAATTGTTAGGTGACTTAATCAGACATTTGAACAAATTTGCACACC
Organism: Oreohelix idahoensis; assembly: GCA_024509875.1. NCBI lineage: Eukaryota > Metazoa > Mollusca > Gastropoda > Stylommatophora > Oreohelicidae > Oreohelix > Oreohelix idahoensis. The sequence continues at coordinate 161,520 of JAMPIV010021913.1, forward strand.
CAAGTAGTCGTTCCCGGAGACTCCGAGTTAAATACGTCTTTTGGAACTGGGGACTTCTTGGCAGAAGACTGCATTTTTTTTTGAGTCTGTGTAAAGATCTAAAATCAGTGTGTTCCAAGAGGCAGCGAGCAAAGTCGTGAGTACCTGAATGAGAAGCCATGGCGGAATGAATGAGTGTACGCTGGTCTGAGTGATATTTTCACTATTATATCTTTGACACCCTGTTGCTGTCCTAATTTTTTTTTCCAATCTGCATAATTTGTTGCTAAGGCTAGAGTTCTTGTGTTTTTTTTGTCTTAGGTTAAATCAGATTTTTTTTCAAACTCTGTGCATATAATTACGAGATAAAACAAAGAAAAACTCTTAGACTCAAACCCTATGTATCTGTGACTCGGGCGCCATCATCTGTTCTCTTAACGGGGCCGGGCTAAACCTAGAGTTAACACCATAACGGGGCTATCATCTTGCAACATTTCCTTGAAGTTTTGTGACTATGTGTATATGTATTTTCCTTGATGTACTTTCTTTGATGTTGTGAGCCGATTTTTCCTGATATTAAAATCGCTCTTGAACTAAATAATCGTGTTTGGTCAGCTCGTTCTAGATAATATATATATCATTGTTATAGTTTTCCCACGTCTGTGTGTTTACCTGTCGTCACGTGTATGTGCGTGCCTGTGAGTGATAGAAATATACGTAATATGTATATTGGTGTAGTCTGTCTGACGCTGTAACAACTGTTGTAGAAGATAGGTGAGAGAGAGAAGAATTCTTTTCGCTTTCAGAGACAGCCACTATATCAAAACCTATCATCTCACGTGTGTGGAAATTCTATTAACTTTCACTAACTCTCACTGAGTCTATCACCTATTCAAACCTATTCAGAAGGGACCAAACCTAGTCTTAATTCTCCTATCGGAAATCTACGACAAATGGGGACTCGTTTCCGGTCTTTGAACTTAGAATAGGAAGACGAGTACGACAAACGTGGACTCGTCTATCTGGATTTTGAACTTAAGATTCTGTATTCTGATATAGAGTAAGAGTGTGATGTCTTGTGAGTTGTTATATCTTTAAATAATTACCCCCTAGACTAGCGATCTGTTTACGGGCGTGCTGACCACACAAACTAATAAGTTTTTTTTTTCCCACAGCATCTTTGAATAATATACATTTTGGTTACAGGTTGATTTTGTCGGGATATATGTTAACTGCTGAATGTAATACTAAATGCTGGTAAAGTGGTGAGTGTATAACATTCACTGGGTACTGAGGCAGAACGGCGTTTGAACTAAGTTAAGGAGTGTGTTTCGGACTTTTTTGTCCAGATTAATTCCCTCCCTTACCCGATCTGACTTCAGGGGCGAACTTATAGTGGATTTTTAAAAATTAAGGGATTATTTTTCTCTTTAATTTTTGCAATATTCTTTTGCTTTTCCACTGTAGCAACTTAATTTTCAGTTGTAATCTTAACTACCATTTATTTGGCGTAGTCGTGTTTTGCATTGAGTGCTTTATTGCCGATAATAGCAGCGATAGTTAGATTTTATTTTGGAGGAGGTATCCCAGGGTTAAGGATATCATCTTTTGATTTTTGGAATTTTTTTCTCGTAAGTGGTAGAAACCAGGTTATTCTTTTTCCTATTTTCTATCTCCACGTGTCTCAGTCACTGACATAATATGGCCGAGAGGGCAAAGCTTAGACAACTTCTCAGGGACGAAGCGAGAGAGGAGGGACTGGAAGGAGAAGAAGCGAAAGCATTTGTCAGAGACGAACTTGAGAGATATGATGCGGAGAGGAAAGCAGCGGAAGCTAAGGAAAAAGCAGCCGCAGATTTACAGCAGAAGAAGATGGATGAGGAAATGGAAATCCGCAGGATGCAGCAGGAGGAACGTGAGAAGGAGAGACAGCACGAGAAGGAGAGGGAGGAGAGACAGCAGGAGAAGGAGAGGGAGGAGAGACAGCTTGAGGAAAAAGAGAAACAGAGACAGCATGAGCTGGCGCTTAAGACTCTAGAGTTCCAAAGCCGTGGTGCTGCCTCTACCTCCAGCAATGGAGAGTCTTCTCCTCATTCTTCCTTAACTGACCCTGCTAACACTCAATCTCTTCACCTCACTGCTATGTCTTTTCCGCTAGAATCTTTCCCTTGTCCAAATGAGAAGATTGACACTTGGCTAGAAAAATTTGAGAAAATTGCAACTCTGTACGGTTTAGAGAGGTCGCGTTGGAATATGAAACTTTCCCAGGCCCTAAAAGGTTCTGCTTATGATGTTTATTCTAAGCTGGAAAGTAGCCAACAAGACGACTACGATGTGTTGAAGAAAGCGTTACTGGAGCGCTTTGAAATGAACGCTCGCAAGTTTTTGCAACTGTTTCGCAACAGCCGGAAAGAGAATTCTGAAACTTTTCACCAGTTCTCATCTCGTCTTAAGGGATATCTAACAAAGTGCCTTGAGCTTCGCAGCTCCCCTCTACCTATGAAGGTCTTGAGGAACTTGTTCTAACTGAACAAATAAAGAACACTTTGTCTGCTGATACCCGGAGATTTCTCGCTGAGCAGGGGGCAGAAAAACTTGAAGACATTTTGGAAAAGTCTGAGCGTTATCACAATGCGCTGGCTGAACTACCGGCCACAAAGCGGAAACCGACAGAGGAGCATTTTCGAAAACATAACCTAGAGCAATCTTCTCAGGCTTCTAACCAAAACAACCACAGAGAAACTGGACCTCAAAACCCCCCTCCTGAAAAATCCAAGTTCTACAAGAACAAGTACCCCAACCACCCCAAACAGTCTGATCAACCCGACCGCCCTACATGGCAGCGTAGCCAGAAAGGACAAGGTGGCAAAGGGAGAACCCCCGAGCACGGGACATACAACCTCTTGGGGATAGACCCTCAACGCGAGGTATTGTTATTTTGAACGGTTCTCAAACTTCTTGC